>APFE030934796.1:141431-189014 GCA_000404065.3 Pinus taeda | reverse complement strand
TTTCAAATTATTTTATAGTAAGATGATATATCTAAATGTTTAAAAAAAAAACTATTAGAAAACTATTTTAATGTTTTGAAGTTAATGTTATGTTTTAAATAAATTAAAAAACACTCTATAGAAAGCTCCTCTTGGTTTGGAGATGTAAAATCTCTACTAACAGGGTCAACCACGTGAAGGTGAGAGCTTATATGACCCCAAAAACAGTCCATCATTGGAATGAGACTAACCACTGACGCGCACCCACACAATCCATTTCCAATGAGGCACAATCATTCACATGCATAAATGCCCACAACAAACAAAGAAAGGGTGCACACAAACATACACATACCCACAAACATTACACATATTGACTCACAAGGTGACATGTTCACACACATCACATTTATTATGCTTATTATGAATTTTAGAATTAACATTAAATTATGCATGTGATGGAGATTGAGTATAGATATTATGATGTTGAAAATTACATTTATTTTATAAGTTAATTAGTAAGTTATGAAAATTGAAAAGTATTTATTTCCTTTATTATTTTTAAAACAAATATTATCATTAACAAAATTTCAGAATTAATATTCTTTCCACATATTATTAAATTTTAGTATTCTGGTTTTTTTATTATATAAAATTAGTGAAATTTTAAATAAAATTAATTTATTGTATTGATTTTAATATGAAATAATTAATTGATATGTGTTATTACAAATTAATGTTAATTGAGTTGTACTTGGAAGGTTAATATTATGTACTTTTTAATATTATTGTAATATGTATATTATTTTTCATTTTAAAATGATAAATAAATATTACAAACCTTTAATATTTTTTATATGGAAAGAAATCAAAAGAAAAAGAATTAAGAAAATTAAAATTAAAGCAAAAATAAAAGGAAAACTAAAATAATAATACATAATAATAGTATTTTGAAAAATATTTAAACTAATTTATTTACTAGTTAATATTCTAAACAATATATTTATATATAGAAATAATGATAGTATATTTAATATCATATAAAAATATATTTTAAAAAATACATCCACAGAAACTACACTCGTATATTTATAAGTAAATAATATATATACAAATATAAAAAGAAATATTCATACCCACATTATGAATACAATTATGCAAGACACATACAAGTGTAGCAAATAACAGATTCATACACACAAAGAATACATCATACACATACAAGGAATACAATTAAACAAGACCCATACAAATGTAGCAAAGAATAGATTCATACACACAAAGAATACAAGTGCAGCAAATAATAGATTCATACACACGTAGAATACATCCATACACATACAAAGAATACAATTATGCAAGGCACACACAAATGTAGCAAAGAATAGATTCATACACACAAAGAATACAAGTGTAGCAAATAATAGATAAATATAACAAAGAAAGATTCATACCCGCATTATGAATACAATTATGCAAGACACATACAAGTGTAGCAAAGAATAGATTCATACACACAAAGAATACATCATACACATACAAAGAATACAATTAAACAAGACCCATACAAATGTAGCAATGAATAGATTCATACACACAAAGAATACAAGTGTAGCAAATAATAGATTCATACACTCAAAGAATACATCCATACACATACAAATAATACAATTAAACAATACCCATACAAATGTATCAAAGAATAGATTCATACATACAAAGAATACACGTGTAGCAATGAATAGATTCATACACACGTAGAATACATCCATACACATACGAAGAATACAATTATGCAACACACATACAAGTGTAGCAAAGAATAGATTCATACACACAAATAATACATCTATACACATACAAATTAATACAATTATGCAAGACACACACAAAGAATACACCATACGCATACAAAGAATACAATTAAAAAAGAGCCATACAAATGTATCAAAGAATAGATTCATACACACAAAGAATACAGGTGTAGCAAAGAATAGATTTACACACAGAAAGAATACATCCATATACACATACAAAGAATACAATTATGCAAGACACATACAAGTGTAGCAAAGAATAGATTCATACACAAAGAATACATCCATACACATACAAAGAATACAATTAAACAAGACCCATACAAATGTAGCAAAGAATAGATTCATACACACAAAGAATACATCCATACACATAGAAAGAATACAATTAAAGAATACACATACAATTGTAGCAGAGAATAGATTCATACACAACATAAAGAACATATTCATACACATACAAAGAATACAAGGAAACAAGACACATACGAATGTAGCAAAGAATAGATTCATATACACATAAAGAATATATTCATACACATACAAAGAATACAAGTAAACAAGTCACATACAAATGCAACAAAAAATAGATTTATATACATATAAAGAATACAAGTAAATAATATACACACAAGTATAGAGAATGCATTCATAAATATACAAGCAAACAATATCCATACACAAGAATACTAAACAAATACACACTCAAGCAAATAATGAAGGAATATTGAAAAAACACTCAAGATAATACAAGCAACTATTAAAAAAATGCATTTATATACACACAAACAATGAAGCCACCACTCTAACACTCAAGGCATACTCAATTAATAGAGGCATATACATGCAAATAAACAATGAGGGAATACTCAAAAGCATGCAAAATGAGACATTCACAAACATAGAAGAATAATTCAAAGAAGTACATACAAGTAATGCAAACTCTCTCAATAATACATCCACACACATCATATAGAAGTAGATATCCTATTCTTTGATACACACAAAAATAAAATGCTTAGCAAATAAATTCTAGCTATCCAAATGCAACTAATAATAGCACTATGTCAATTCTAAAAATAATTCATTCATATACATACAAAGTAAAGAATCTAAAACATACATTATAACAACCCAAATATAAATATTTATGTATAAAAAGCATGAAAATATATTTATTATAAATAATAAAACCAAACCAAACATTTAATATTACAACACAAAACACTATAATATAAATAATAATTAATTTAATCTAAAAAAATAAAAAAAGAAAATTATATGTAAAAAAAATATATAAATTCCTAAGAACATATTATAATAGAAATATATAATAAGAAAAAACTAAAAAAAAAAACAAATCAAAAAAAATAGAAATTAAAAAATATAAATAAATTTAGGTTAAAATGGTTATATAATTTATGTGAATAAGAATGATTTTGTCATTTGTGTGCATGTTGGGAAGATGTTTAAAACATTGTAAAAATATTAAATGATTTATGTGAATAAAATGGATTTTTTCATTTGTGTGTATGTCGGGAAGATGTTTAAAACATGTATATAAATTATTATTATAATAAAATGATATATTTGTGTTTGTGGATATTGGAGTTATTAAAAACTAAAGATCATGAAAACCATGAGCACAAAGAACACAGCTCAAAGGAGGGTTACTATTTAACCTTCCTAAGAGCCTTTTGGAGGGGTTGGATTCCCCTCCAACAAAAAAGAGTCTACTCATTTTATTAAGGATAGTTTGTGTTCATGTACATTCTTTGATGGGCCCATCTAAAAAAAAAAAAAATTACAACTTTACAAAACATAAAAATAGATAATGTCTTCAACCCCACAGGAGCAACTTTGGTATTGATAATTTTTCTGCAACATACAACATTGAAATTATATTATTAGTATACAAACTCATCCTAACAACATGTAACATAATTAAATGTAATATTAAAAAAAATCATAAAATAACCAATATTAAAAAAAACATAAATACAATATTATTATATAAAATAATATAATTTATAACTTTAATATAATAAGAATTAATCTAATCATTAATCATTGCATATTGAAAATAAGTAAGAAAAATATGTTTAATAACTTTTAATTTCAGTATAACAATAATATGTTTTATTAATAAAATTCTATTGAGTAAATAAAATTATCAACAATTAAATGGAAAATGTTGAAGGAGAAAACACCTTGCCATATAATTAATAAAACTAGGTAATTAATAACATAGCGGAAAAAGGAATATTTGATTATCTAAAGAGTTGACTGGTGAAACCAGTTAAAACAGAGATCATTGTTAAGTCGCATGATTGTTTTAGACCTGACATTCCAATTGCCCACTATTGCATATGATCTGTCCTAATTGAATAAATACTACCATGTTGTTTTGGGACTGCGCATGCAAAAAACTGATGGGTTCATCTCATAACCAGCTATGACCTGCTCATGACTACTAACACATCTAACTTCGAAACAGTACATCTACTTGGAAACTTTGATGAGAAGTGACTCATCAAGGATGGAAATGGAAACTTTGATGAGGAAGCGACTCATCAAGGATGGAAATGGAAATGGAAATTGATGAGAAAGCGACTCATTACCACTACGGTCAATGGAAATGGAAATTGATGAGGAAGCGACTCATGTTACCATTACGGTCAAAGGAACCGAGGGTTACCTCTATCCAGAGTAATGACTTACCATGCAAGGTTAAAAATTCTTCATGCTGAACAACCACATGAAATGTGATAGGCATAGGTCAAACTATAATGCAATTTCATTTTTTTGTTCGGAATGTTTTCACAGGTATTTTTGCACTCAAAAGTTGACAGAGAGAACGATATATGTATTATATAGTTTTGGAGTGGTCTGGTTAGAAATCCATCCTTTGTAGCAGACCACCGATAAGTATTAAATCTCATTCAATATTCTTACCAACATGTTCGCTGAAGGTGAAATCCCCAATCGTGGAATTACTTTAATCTGGTAAATAAAAAATTAAAATTCAGGGAACATAGACAGGCCTATCAGCTTTAATTGAAGTAATAAATTAGTACAGCTGACAGACGAGAACCCCCGTATTCGCTCACCATGGAGCTGTAAGTGATAACCGTGTGTGTAAGCAACCTGGTTAGGAGCAGATGTGACTGGAAACTTACAACATAACACAACACAACGGTACACATTTTTTTTAAAGTTTACGTATGCTTGCAATGAAAAGTCGTGCATCGGGAGAAGCTTTTGAGGCAGCGCCAGTCTCTGTTGGATATCCGAGAACGGTTAATAAATACCACTGATTCTAGCAGTTTACCATTTCAACTAAATCTATCAACTATCAGAGTTAAGAGTTGAGATGCAGATTGCAACGTAACTTGTATTATGGTAATGGGCGGTAATGTACTAGTAGGGCTAAGTAGAGGAAATTAGGACAGAAGTTATTGCAGTTATTCCAACACGTTTAGAGATTTTGTTAACGCTCTGATTCAGATGTATAATAGGCACATGATCTGGTATCTGGTAGTTGTGGTCCTGGGCCAACATGCATAAGAAGTATTCCTACCCAGGTGCATAAGAAGTATCTGGTAGTTGTGGTCCCGGGCCATCTAAATCGTACGCTTTGTTTAGAATATCAATACGCACGCTCACTGAAAAGCCTAACCTTAACCTATTCAGGAATTATTCACACGATGTTTCCGGATGCTGAAAGCAATTGGGAGGGAGTTGATTTGGAATCAATTCAATTGGGAATTATTACTATTATTGTTTAATTCAATCACTGTAGCGTGGATTGGATTTTTAAAAGAGGAACCTCCTCCGGCTGGCTTAATCATGAACGATAATAATGCCATAGGCATGCACACTCTTTGACCCTAAATAGCAATAATAAGCTAAGGAGAAAACACCATAAAAACATTGATTGATCACTAACCAGCGATGAGGACTTCGAAGTTTGAAATACATCGATGAACAAGTGATGAGTATCGATGACACAGAACAGGTGTTGTACCAGGTGATACTTTTAGCTAGATGAACATAATATACACCAATGGTGAAAGTTCAAGGTATTAAATTCAAACAGTCCTCGCTTCAAAGAAGAACACAAAAATACGAACTAAAATTCCATACAGCAGGGAAAATACAAACTGAAATTCCATATAGCAGGGATGACAGAGAGAGATGCAATGGAAAAATCTTCACAAACAGAAATTTCATAGAGCAAGGATGACCACAGATCTGGAGAGATTTTAGCGGCCTTCTCCTCACTTATAGCATCAAGGCGTTGATGACAGTGGGAGAAATCATCATAGAAATAGTATCACCGAACTGCAGGTGCCTCTCTCAACTAACTGAACCACCTTCTCAATCTCCTGCTTAATCTACCCACCTATAATCTGCTACCTTCTTGTTGTGCTGCTATGTAAATTAGTGGTTCTATGACTGGTGCTAGTACTCTTCAAGCAACTTCGGCTTCATAGGGTTATATAACTCTTATGGATATGGCACATTGGTTGGGCAGGCATGAAATGAGAAAAGGAGGAGCCCAACTGGGGTTTGGGTTTTGGAGAGACTAATGTTGTCAATAGCCAGAGAGACTAATGGTCGACATGACTTGTTACCTGGAAAACCACCTAATACCTCACATCTGGGCATCCTCAACATTTACATGAACACAGACCAACACACAAAGGACTAAAAATGACTCAATTGGGATAACTATTCTCTAGAAATTCGTAAACTGCAGTAAGAAACAGAAACAGAGGAGAACAAGGTCAAGGCCATTCACAAAGCATACTAACCGTGGTTCTTAGGAATCTTTCATTTGCCATTGAAACTCTACAAACTGCCAGAAACTCCTTATTCTCTGCTGCAACTTCACTGGAAACGCTGCTCCAACTCCTGTATATAAAATTTCAACTCATTAGAAAAAGAAACAGAAAAAGGGTCGGGAATGAGTTTAAAAATAATTCAAGAAAATATTTACATGAGTACCAACTCACTCACTCTGAATGAATGCATTATTATTTGTTGATCAAATTGGCCCTCCAACCACGACTGCATATTCTCCCGAGCTTGGACTTTCTTAACAGATGCAAAACAAACATGGACACAAGACACAACCTACATTACAGACATATACCACAACACTACACACAAAATTTATGGAGCGCTCCATAAGACAGATAGACAGACAACTTTACATCACTTCACACTGCTTGAGCGAGAAAGAACACCATGATTAACCTGTAAATTCAACAGAGAAAACAGTTTGTGAGGAGGTTACATAAATTTACTCAATCGCATACTGTATTTCCCTGGTTAACGAGCTGAATAAACCAGAGATAAAAAACAAATTAAAGGGAACAAAAAATTACCTGCTCCATAAATAACCCATTCCATGTCCCTGCTGCTATTTTCGTTCTTTAGTGAATTTCCTACTCTCATTCTTCATTCATCACAATAATCACCCAGCCCTCTCATCCTTCATTCATCAGACCGCCACGATCGTGAGCTTTATGCTTCCCTCTCATCCTTCATTCATCAGAGTGCCATGACCGTGAGTTTCATTCATCAGGGCGTCTTATGCTTGCTTTTTTGGACCGTTGTGTTCAAATATAGATTTAACCAATCTTTTAATTACTATTCAGTAAACAATTCTTTTAATTACCCGTCTTTTATAGTTTATGATATTGCTGTAGGTTTTTTTACCTGCGTTTTTCAATTATAACAGTCGTGGGGTGATTCATTAAACCAATCTTTTAATTATCCATTTTTAAGTCACTACTACTATTTGATAATTTATGATATTGCCATAGTTTATTGACCTGTGTTTCTCAGTTCTCTGTGCATAATCATAGTGACTAGGTTAAGAGTTAATGTTAAAAGGCTTGTAGTGTAGTCTAATATATATATATATATATATATATATATATATATATATATCTATATATATATATCTATATATATATATCTATATATATATATATATATAATATATATATATAATATATATATATTATATATAATTAGATTAATAAACTTAAAAACAATGATAATTTGAAATTTAAATTTATTTAAAATTTAAATTTAAATCTATTTAAAATATATATCTATATATATATATATATAATATATATATATATATATATATATAATATATATCAAAATTATATATTTGAAAATTGGAAAATTTAAATTTATTTATCATATATATATCTTAAAATTAATTTTGAAAAAGTAAATAGACTCATTTATCCTAGTCAATCACTTAGGCCTTAGGATTTCTAGGTTTTCAATGTTTTATAAAAGTGATTTTGTTTAATTGTTTCTAGGAGCTAAATTTACTTCCCTTTCACCCTGCTTTAAGCTATATATTGGTCCAAAAGGTATAAAGAAATGTTGCAAATAAGTATAAAGAGCAATAGCTATAAATATTAAATTTAATATTTGTTCAATATTTAATTCCATATCATGACTAGTGTCACGTTGTATTTGAATAAAAAATTTCTTCAAAAGTGCAAGTCTTCATATAATTAGTGATATTCATCCAAGAAAAATATCCAAAAATTCAGTGGAACTTGCATCTTCATGATTTATAGGTAATTTGTTGGGAGGTTTTTACATTTAAATTGTTTTTTCCCAAGAAAAATATAAATGTATTCCACTCAAATTTTCAGACTCAATTGTATTTTTCATGTATGTGCTTTTCAATTTTATCATTTTAATTATGTCTCTCCTCTTTTATATTTGAAAGCACTAGCCCATAACCAACAATTAAGTAAAAAATTAGAAAGACCTATTTGTTATTCTATTTACAATACGTACTCATATATATTTATATTTATGATACATATTCTATTTGTTTTACATTATAGAATGGCCTATTATAAAAAGTAAAAGTTAATATTTTACTTTCAACAATGTTCAACTTTATTTGGCTAGATGACTTTGTATTATTGATGTTTTCTATCTTGGTAAATATTCCTCTCATTATTATCATTTTCAGTCTTTGTCACCATTATAATAATTATTTATGTATGTGGCAACATCCATGGTCAATTTTCTTATTCCTCCAGCCTTTTACTTTTAACGGAGGTATTTGCCTTTTCACAACTATTCAATATTATATATCTAAATAATAAACAACCCTTTCAAGTTTTATTGCCACCGATTATTTTATTGAGATTGGATATTTTATCCAATGTACCACCAAATTAATCCATTAGCATACAATTGGATTTATCTCAAGTGGCTAGAGGTATGATTATCATCCTCCCCACCTAAGTTCAATTCCCACAAGTGACATATTGAGCCCATATAGAGTATATTTCTCTAATGGTTTTCATCCTTGGCCTTGTGGCCTTAATAATCTTCATCTAGGTTTTTCCCTATGTATCATCTTTGAAATGAAGGAAATTATCCAAGGGTTTTCACCTAGTGACAAACCCTATGTATCATCTTTGAAATGAAGGAAATTATCCAAGGGTTTTCACCAAGGGTTTTCACCTAGTGACAAACCCTATGTATCATCTTTGAAATGAAGGAAATTATCCAAGGGTTTTCACCTAGTGACAAAGCGGTGTAATACATCTTTGAAATGAGGGAAATTATCCAAGGGTTTTCCCCTAGTGACAAAGTCATCATACTAGTGTAATACATCTTTGAAATGAGGGAAATTATCCAAGGGTTTTCCCCTAGTGACAAAGTCATCATACTAGTGTAATACATCCTTGAAATGAGGGAAATTATCCAAGGGTTTTCCCTTAGTGACAAAGTGGTCATACTAATGTAATAGTAGTGTAAGTGTGGCAGAAGGTCATAAATAGATAAATGCATGCAAGGGCTAATCCTTTGTACTACTATAGATTCAAACTTACACCAACCTTTTGCGTCACTATAGATTCAACATACACTACACATAGTACAATGCTAACATGATAATGTTTGCACTGGTTGCAAACTAATTACTGGTTACTTGATCAATTAATAGATATTTCCATATACTAAAATAAATTTTGATTACTTATAGTTGTCTTTTTTTCAGCATGAAAAAAAAGCTGTATATTTTTATTATTTTCCAGTATAGACAATAAATAGCGCGGATAATAATTCCATGAGATGATGCCCCATCTAGGAAGCAAAAAGAAACATTTGATAGCAGCCCTATATATACCACACAAAGATTCGAGAAGATTTAGATATTATGATCTACCGATATAGGGAAGAAAAAGGATTACCAGGGCAGCAAGGTTGTATATGCATACCTTTGCTTATGAGGTAGCCATAGATATGAGCATGAGTTGGAAAACATACCAATTTTTTTTCCATAGTTAATAGGTTATATAACCGGAAAACAAAAGTCCTGTATTTGGAAGCAGTTGTTGTCCATTTTGATCTGCATCCACCAAACACCTAGGGGAGAAGTTAAGCCCTTTTTGGATAATGCATCTGCTTTTTTGTTTTTGTTCTTGTCAATGTGTGAGATCTTATAGGCCTTCTTGTTTTTACATATAACTGCAATCCTGTCCAGCCATCTAGCAAGATGTATATTTTTTATGTTGTGTTTTCATAAAACATGATTAATTATTATCCTCGAGTCCCCATAGATTTGCAAAAATGTAATGTCAAGAAAGTTGCAGAAAGATAGGAGCCCTACTAATGCCACTGCCTCGGCTCTATTATTAGACCCCGAACCAGCGTTCCAATAAATTTCAATGGCATGGTCCCCTGCTATTTTAATATATACGCCACATGAACATATTCCATGTTGGGCAGCTCCATCGAAGTATGTGCGTGGAGAACCTAAGGTCATCGATGTTGTGCATCTCATTCTAGTACCTTCCCTATTCACTGTAGCCTTCTCTCCTCTTTCTTTTCTGTTCCTGTGTGTTCCAGCTAACTCAAGGGTGTTGTATAATGATATAATGGATGCTGCAATAGAAATATTAGATTCTTTTTTTGAGTTGAAGATTCTGCCATTTCTCCACTTCCAAATGGCCCATATGGCCAATAATGGGATAGCCCACCATTCTTTTTTCATGGAGCACTAGCTCTTGAATGCTTCTGCAATGGATGGGAAGGAGCATAGCATCAAACCATAGTGGCAAGTATATTCTGCCACATTAGTTGTACCTGAGAGCAAGTGAAAAAAAGATGCATGTTGTTTTCAGAGTCATTCCTACAGAGGGGGCATATGGTAGGCCCGTGCCAGTTCCGCTTTTGTAAATTCTCCCAAGTAAGATTTCTATTACGATACACCGGCCATGTGAAAATGATGGTCTTAGTAGGTCATCCCGATTTCCAAAAAATATAGGGAAAAGGTTCTCCAACATTACCGTCCTCAGAGATTAGGAGCTGCAAATATATATGTTTTACCAGAATTGTCGAAGAGCCCCCCAGCCCTTTCCATATGAGATAATATTTTTCCGCCGAGCAAAAAATACCATGGTCGTTCAACCGTGTCACAATGGAATTATTGAACCCCCATCTCCTCTCTAAGCTACAGATCATTAGATGATTTCCAAATGGGAATGGCCCCTTCCCATTTTCGGATGGTGCTTGCCAAAAAAAAGATACCCTTGTTATGCAACAATCTCAGTAGACGAGGAGATATAGTTATTTTTCCAGCCCCTCCAGCAAATTCGTCCTTGCCAATTATGATCTTAGCTCTAGTCTAAAATTTCCATATTAAATTTTGCCTGAAAAATGGTTCCATTTTCTTGAAGCCCCTCCAGATAGCTAATCCAAGTGAGGACCCAATATGGTTTTCCTTCATCTAGTAGGACATGTCATTATTTCCCATGTATTTGGTGGGAATAGCTAAGCTCCACATCGAGTCATCCATTAATTCTTTCCACATAGAACTGCAAAGTAGAGCCTTCTTGAAAAGTGATAGATCTAATATGCCCCATCCTCCCATATGTTTTGGCCTCGCCGATGTAGAAAGTTTGGTTAAGTGGAACTTATGTTGGTCTTTATTGCAACCCCAGATAAAATTTACAATCTTCCTGTTCAAATTGTTGATGATAGCAAATGGGATATAATACAAGTGCGCCCAATAGACCATCGTTTGTACAAGGACTGATTGAGTTAAAATCATGCACCCTCCCTTTGATAAAAATATGTATTCCCATGATGCTATTTTCTTATAAAAGCGGTCTAACATCCAGGACCAATCCGCCACTCTGTATCCGATTTCCTTCATATTGAATCCCAAATATTTGAGCCCATTCGTAAGTGGAATAGCTCTGATGTTAAAAAGTTGAGTAAGAAAAGGAATCAAAACCCCATTTATGTCTTCAAAATGAAATGAGGATTTCCCTTCATTTATAAAGATGCCTGTGGCGGATTGGAATCTGACCAAGATCTCATGTAAACATGTCCAGGTTGCTCTACATAAAATTGCAGTAATGAGAATATCGTCGAGAAACAAATTATGGGATAAATATATCCCTCTACATATAGGAAGAGGTCGGAAGAGGTTTAGCTAGATCGCCCTCTTGATATGGAGGCTGAGAGAATCCATTACCAGGATGAATAGAAGTGGAGACAAGGAACATCTTTGCCTAAGCCCCCTAGCTGCTATAAAAAATGAGATGGAATTCCGTTGATTAAAACAACATAGTTTACCTCCTCTACGCAAGCCATGATCCATCTGGAACACCTGTAATCAAGTCCAACCTTCGCTAGAAGACATATGATAAAACCCCAGTCCACGCTGTCATACGCCCTTTTTAGATCAATTTTTAGAATAACAGCATCCAATTTTCTAGTATGAATAGAGTGAAGTGATTCTTGAGTGAGGGCCACCACGTCCAAGATGTTTCTGTCCCTGAGAAAACCATGTTGTTCAGGGGACAGATACAAAGATAAAACATTTCTTATTCTGATTGTAATGATTTTTGAGATTGTTTTGTACAGAACATTACACAATGAAATTGGTCGGAAATCAGAAAAGGATGTGGAATGTGTCTTCTTAGGAATCAGGGCAATGTATGCGGATGTGATTTGATGACAGATATTACCATTTAATCTAGAATCCTCAACCATTTTCAGAATGTCATCCTTAAACAAGTCAAAAAAATGGATAAAGAAGTCAATAGACCATCTGTCCGGCCCCGAACATTTGTCTTTATGGAAGGATTCCATCATCTCCAGTAATTCGTCCTCAATGACTTCCGAGAATAGGGCAGCGTTTTTATTTTCATCAAACATAGTAGGGTACAATTCAATGCCCCATATAATATCTTCAATGCGGCTGCCAGTATCCCTGTTGTAGGCCTTCTTGAATAATTTTACAGCTTCATTAGATATATCCTCCTGGGTGAAAAAAGATTTGCTAGCTTCATCCTTTATTTCCCAAATCGAATTCACTTGTCTCCGTCTGTTAGCATATCTGTGAAAGAACTTGGTATTCTTATCTCCTTCCCATAGCCATGTGGCATGACTCTTGAGAATCCAATGGATTCTTCTTTTGCCAGAATCTTTTGCTTCTTTTTTTCGAGGTCACAAATATGTTTCTGGATATGAGAAGATATGGGAGCATTTTTAAATTGTATTTCTAAAGATTGTAGTTGTATTCCTATGTCTTTCAACAATCTTCTGTTGAGAACTGTTTTTTCTTTTTGCCACTTTTTGACTTTGTTGCGGAGATTTTCCAACCGATGACTAAAATCCTGCGATTGATGCTAATCCGAACCTATGCATTGTTGTCACATTTCTTTTAAATACTTGTTGAATTGATCATCAGAGAGCCACGTTCGGTTGAACTTTAATGGGTAACCATATTTGCAGCCGAATTTATTCCATTGAATAAAAATGGGGCGGTGATCTGAAATATACAAAGGGAGTATTTTCATTGCCGGGGGACTATATTTTTCTATCAACTTACCATGAAGTATAAATCTGTCTAACTTTTTGGCCATGAAGGAGTCGTTTGACTAACCATTGTCCCAAGTGGGTCCTCGGCAGCTTGGCTGTATGTCGATGAAATTGTTCTAGATGATAGCATAGCGGATCATGTGCTCATTAGGGTCGGATTTCCTGCCATTGCCCCAAATCTCATTGTTACACAATGTGCAATTAAAATCACCACCAATAATTAAAGATTCAGTGTCAAGGAGTTCAGATGATAGAAATTTCTCCCAAAAAGGAAAGCGATGTCTATAAGGGGCATATAAGTTTAATATATGAACCGGCTCAGAACAACCATGGAAGTGGGCCAAAATGAGGATGCCGACAAAACATTGAAAGGCGACTACCTTGATCCATTTAGGGTCCCATAAAACTACTAACTCGCCAGACAATCCTATAGAGCTGGAAGCCACGATGTGCGAAGAAGGGAACATCCTTCTGAAGTAAGAAATGGTTTGAGAATCATCATGCATTGTTTCCTGTATCAGAAGCATCCTGGATTTTGTAGACAAAAAAAGGTGCTTGAGTGCCATAAACTTTGGGTCCGCACCAAGACCTTGAATGTTCAAAGACAGAAGATTATTCATTGCGGGCATTTTGATGGCCATCATGCTCTAAGAGGCCCCTCATTGCGGGAATTTTGATGGCCATGTCTACCATTTACCGTTACACCCCACTAAGGTGTGAAATCAAGGGTTTGTTGTTAATTGAGCACAACCAGATGAGGAATCATACCAAGCATGGTTGAATCAACCACCTATCCAATTTTCATTATGTCCTGAGTCACCAATTGAACCTCTATAGTAACTCTAGATCTTCCCATGTTGGCTAGGATGAAGGCAATGCTATAGAAGTTGGTATTTATGATTTCTTATGGGATACCCATCCCATGGCAGAAATGTTGTTAGATGCATTCTAGCAAAATGTGTTAGGCGATAACATTGATATTGTCAACACCTTTTTCGAAAGCTTGAAATTTGCTTCCATCACCCCCCTATTTGAACATGGGATGTGAAAGTCCATTCAACTATGGAAAACAATATTACTGTACAACTTGAAAGCAATGCATAATATGTCATATGCGTGTTTATTAGCACTTTTTAGATAACTAACTTAAGTAACCCAATATTTTAAGGAATCTTGTCACACAATAAACATTGAAAACAATGGACTTTATGGATGCTTGATTATGGTGTACATTTTTATTTCCCACTAATTATAGGTTACTCAAAGGTAAGGTACTTCCTAGTGATAATGTTTTGCTCCACAGTTGTGGAGAGGTAAAGAAAATGCTAAAAAGGTTGGGTGTTGAGTACATAACATACCATGCATGTCCTAATGATTACTTTTTATATAAAAAAAAAATTGTAGACAAATTTATATGTTTAAAACGTGGGCATGAAAATTACGAAAAATAGAAAAACAAGAGTGAAGCATATGATCCTCCTCACAAGATATTGATGGACATGCCTATAACTCAAAGGATTCAAGTTATCTTTCTTTGCAAATAGTTAACTATGTTGCAAGGGTCGCACGCCTGATATAAAAGTGAGTCATTAATGATGTGAATCCAAGAAAATTCAATAACATGAAGCATATAGAGGATATATGACCTAATAAATTCAATTATGAAAAATAATCTTTAATTGAGCATAAAAATGGATGTAGTTAACTCATATTTTCTCCAAAACACCAATTATTGTGTTTGGATAGTAGTAGCGATCAACAATAATATTCTCCCATATTTGTTTGTAAAGAATGAACATCTTATGTTGGCTCTTATAGTCTAAGAATGGATGACTACCTCCAACCATTGGTTAATGAATTTAATCAATTGTGGGAAGGGATACATGTATATGATGTATCAAGACCCATTCCAATGGAGAGGCCTTTTACATTGTATGGCACATGTATGTACACCAAATATGATTATCCAAGACTAGGAGTTTGCTCTAGTAAGCATGTTGATTGATTTTTTAATGTTTGTTTAGTCATTTATCATACTTAATTCAGTGCAACTACTGATTTTGACACTAACATGCTTTGTATACAATAAAATTGTAGGCCGTGTAACAAAAGGGTTCCATAGATGTAAATTTATAGACCTTCTATAAATGCTAGGTGGTCCAAACACCTACGAAAACCAGTGTATGATTACTTCGAGTATTCCTCCCAAAATAACACCTTTATAAAAGAATTTCATTTGATTTTATTGGAAAACCAACAATAACTTAGAGGCCTGAAATAATGACATTGAGATATTAGATTAGAGCATATCACATAGAGAAGGAGAAGGAAATCAAAAAATCATTTGATTCAAATGGGGAACCTATTTTCAAGGATCTTGAATTTTTTGACACCTATGTTGAGAAAAATTTCATTGAGATTAAAAGGAAATTTGTATTTTACAAGCTTTCATATTGGGAGCATCTTAAGATTTCCCACTTGCTCAATCCCATGCATATATTAAAAAATGTTTCATATTCTTTATGGAGACACATATCATCGAATACAAAGCAACACATTGGTTTCTAAGATAGATCTTATTGCTTTGAATAATAAAAAGATGCACTAGCTAAGAAAAAAATAATGTATAGGAGAGGCTGATGATCCCTCTTGGTTTGTTAAAGAAGGTGATGTTTGATGGATTTTGAACAAAGATGATTCTTTTTATGGTGAAGGATGTTATATTGGGTGTGAATGTGCCTTATTTATGTGGGTTGACTCTATGGCATTGTTTCATTGTAGAAGGAAATTTGTTGAGGTTGAGATCACATGACCATATGAAACTTCAAAGAGTGTGTATGTCAAATACATGTTTTTTTTTCTATTTTTTTTCAGGTTATAATATTCTATACACTCAAGCTTTTATGGCAATTAACTCTATTGAGTATGTATATTTTGTAACCTCACTATCCTTTGCTCATGTGTGGTTTTGTGAACCATGACTTTCCCTAGGACTTGCAATATGCCATATTAAAATTATCTACATTTGTATGTTGGATCACATCAGGGAGATTCATATGGCTAGCATTCCATGGTGGCATCGACAAATAGCTAAGATTATTTACATGTTTGAGAAGGAATTACCCATGAGTTTTATGGATTTGCAGGTCCATATTTTAATTCACCTACTTGGCAAGGTCAAATTAGCTAGCGTGATTATATCATTGGATGTAATTCTTAGAAAGGTGGATGAAAAAATTGAATGGGTTTGCTCAACAAAGGGAAAAACTAGAAGGTTTTATGATGGAGGGGTACCCCGTATGCGAATTGTTCTATTATGCTAGGTTGTACATTAGAAAAATTAATGACACACTAGGGACAATGGTTTGGGATGACCAACAAGACGAGGACAAAAGGGAAAGGAGTTACTCCAAATAAACAAACAAAGGCACATGTTAAATAGTAAGCCACTTATTTTTTGTCAAATTTGTACATAGTAACTATTTACACTAAAGTTGATAGTATAAATTTGATGTCATACAATTTGTTTTGAATTCTTGTATACATAGGCCAATAGAGAAATTAGTGCCATTGATAAATTCATTATTCACAACATGACCATAGATTGCATGATATGAAGAGAAAAGAAGGAAATGGAACAATGACGGAAAATAATTTAGATGGTTGAATGGTATAAACATGCATTATCTTCATTATTTAAAAGAAAATATGCCCAATATCTATCCCAACATTTGGGTGGATGGCTAGATCATAGAAAAATATGGCATGTCTTGGCATTACCCACATGGAGAAGAGGATGCACTAAACATAGGGATTAGGTGCAATGACTTTGATCTATTTAAGTACCACATTTAGTTTATAATACACATTCTAATTGTAAAGTGTATCTGTTGGCACCTCTAGCCAAGAGGGCCAATAAAATAAAAATAAAACTTTATCACAAAATTTCTACACACAAAGCTACACAAAATGAACATGAACAGATGCATAAATTTTACATAAACATATCCATGGACAAAAACATAAAACCAACTCACTTCCTCACATAACACTAGTTACTTTAAGTAAATACAAATTTTTGCTAATAAACACAACCATAAATAAACACATATGACATTGTAAATAAAACAAACGACTGCAATAAACACATAACACTGTTGCCAATAAACCACAGAACAACGAAATCTAGATTCATATTAGCTTCAACAAGAATTTACATCATAGGCAACCCCCCGGCCATGGCAACAAGGAGGCTGCGCAGGCCCTCCAAATTTCTCACAGACAACTCACAAACCCTATCCAACTCTCACAAAAAGACTAGCTCATAAACTTGTTCAAATCTCATATGAAAACCCTTAACGCTAAAAGCTTGAGAGAATATTTTCACTAAAATATCTACTAACCACTTTTCCCTCCTTTCAAATTCCATCACATGTAAATTTTCTTTTGATTGTAATTTCATGTGTACATTTCATTATCCTTTACATTCACATTCAAATTTCACATTGAATATTCTAATGGTTACATTCAAGCTCCAACAAGTCCCCGACATAAAATCCTAGCTTGTCCCTGAGACAATAACAGACAGACATCCACATTTGTTGTCGTTATTGTTGCACTGCCCAAATCCTCCTATGAATGTTGAACTGCAAATTGCTTTCCTACTGTACTCTACTCTGTGCACCCTCCTTGCACGCTTCTTCCTCCTTCTACGGGTGACCTAGCCTCCCGCTCGCAAGACCCCAATCCTTTCTCCTTTTCTACTCTAATACCTACTGTAGCCTGAAATTAGCTCCCTGTTGCACTCCCTCCTTCCTCCATCCCTGTCTATTGCACCTACTCGGATACTCTAGCCTCTATTACTGCTAATGTTGTTGGATTCAACTTTTGCTGGGTGAGGGTATTTGCTGTAAAACTCCATCTCATTCTTCATTTTATGCTTATCTAGGGTATATGAAAATATAGTGTGCCAACTGGTTTGCATAGGACCAGCTGGCAGCACCTGCTGGGGGTCTTAAAGAAGATTGCCATATGTTCTATACCAAATCTCATTTCTATGCTGCAGGTTTTGTGTGAGTCGAAAAAAAAATAACAAAAAAAATAATGCGACACAAAATTGCTTGTAAAAAAAATTTAAAGCACCGTTGTAGAAGTTTTCAGGATCTCTATGACCTTGACTGTGGCTCCCCCAACACAATTTGTTGCACAATTCTTGAGCTAGTAATTAAACTTACAACACTTTTACATTTATTCTAACTCAACCTCATATTAATGCTTTAATAGATCTGGCATACATTTGTTGGCGATAATTTCCCCCTCAATATTCATTGTACCTACCATATAACCAGAATATAGATTTGGGTTTTCAATGTCCACATAAATTGCCTCTATAATTGCAAAAATGGTTCGTTCATCGTCATGCCTTGGGCTTCTATACCAACTATTCATTATGGTCATTAACAATTAATCAATTTTTTAACCACAAAATACGAAGAAGCCACAAAATAAAACAAAATGAGGGAATAAAAAATCGATCCCCATTACTGGCAAAATCTAGCAACTGCTTTGTAGTCTTGGTTCTCTTAGGCTAGAAAAATCATGTGATACACACTTGGGGATTTAAGATCCAAGTTTGAACTGGAAATAACAATTATACCAACAATATCCACTACCTACGCATCCCTTAGGCATTGCACAATCCTGTGCCATTATGAAATTTGACATCTCCTCTTCTATGTGTAGTAGGTATGTTGTTGTTTTTTTTCAATACATGTGAACGTCACCATCTCTTTGCTTTTTCCACCTTCACATTGTCTAAGCCATGACTCCATTATTGTGCATGCCCTCTAAACCAAAAAATTCTCTATCCCCTCCACAAAAAGAGGGGCTAGAACCATCCTGTCCACAAGGGATAAAATGCACATAAACCTCTAGAAGTAAACATCATTTGCGCACTTACCCTCATATGAAAGCCCAAGTTGTGGCACCTCCAAAACTGAGAAATGTATAGTAATAAGGGTATTGGTGACGTGCAAGTTCATCCATAGAAAGTCGTTACAAATCTTGACTGCAGCCAGGGAGCTCTTACCATTTATACCATGATTGCTTCCTCTACTTGACAACATCCTACATAACAATCACCATAATTAATACTCCATCAGACAACCATCAAAATATCGTTGATCACTTTGGCACAACATATGACAAGCATCACTCGACAACCTCACCCTTGTCACAACATCTCCCTACTTTGCACGTTGGGAGTCCATTCCTTCGCATGAAGAGACCATAGCTTGGTCAACCTTCCTCTTCTCTAGATTTTACCAAAGAATTTGAGTTTCTCATCCATTCTCTTTATTCTGATATTGGCTTGTAAACACATTATTCTTTCCACCATGCATAACATGCAATCCAATGTTCTTCTGCAAAGAATAATAGTTGCCACAAAAGTGTAGGAGTATAGGGCCTCGAGATCGATGTCCATAACATAGTGTTCTACCTCAGCCATAGTAATAGAACACTGTTGCATGCTAAAAAAATAGAAAATAGAGCATTTATCACAACAACTCTGATTACACAATGTTAGAAGGAACTCAGAAAACAACATAAAGAGGCACTTTCATCTAGACTGTGGTGAGAATCAAATCCCACTACATAAAGCATAAATGGTTGTATAAATCATGCTGTGTAGTCTTTACTTCATTGAATAAATCGAATATCAGAAACCATAAAACCCAAAAAACTTCTAGCTAGGAAGTGAAATATTTTGTGCTCTTCTTGAAATTGTAGTATGGCTAGGCCCACAACCTCCCTCAGACCACAAGTCCATTCACTTGTGCTTCTCTCCACCGCTGCTACCACCTAGCTGGAGAGGGGAACCAAGTTGTTCCTGGCTGGTGCATTTTGTTGGCACCTCTCGCTAGGAGGGACAACAAAATAAAAACAAAAAATTAAACATAAATTTTATGCACACACAAAGCTACACAAACTAAACATGAACAAATGCATAAATTTTACATAAACATATCCACATGCAACAACATAAAACCAATTCACTTCCTCACATAGTAACAACTGCTAAAAGTAAATACAAATTATTTCTAATAAACACATAACAAAAAAAGAACACATATGACACTACAAATAAAACAAATGCAATAAGTGCACAATAAAACACTGCTGAAAATAACCCACATAACACTAGAATATGGATTCATATTAACTTTAACAAGAATTTACATCATAGGCAACCCTCCCTACCATGGCAGTAAGGAGGTTTCCCAGGCCTTCCAAATTTCTCACACACAACTCACAAATCCTATCCAACTCTCTCACGAAAAGACTAGCTCATAAACTCATTCAACTCCCATATGAAAACCTCTAACCCTAAGAGCTGGAGAGAATATTTTAATATTTTCACTAAAATATCTACTAACCACTTTTCCCTCTATTTGAATTCCATCACATGCATTTTTCATTTGATTTTAATTTCCTTTGTACATTTCCTTATCATTTACATTCACATTCAAATTTTACATTCAATATTATAATGGCTACATTCAAGCTCTAAGAGGCCCTCAACATCAAATCATGGCTCGTCCCTGAGCCAAATGCAGGTGAACATCCACACTTGTTGGTGCTCTCCAAATCCTCCTTTGAACGCTAGACTACAAACTGCTCCCCTACTGTACTCTACTCTGTGCACCCTCCTTGCGTGCCTCTTCCTCCTTCTATGGGAATCCTAGCCTCCTGCTCACAAGACCCCAATCCTTCTCCTTTTCTATTCTACTACGTACTACAACCCACAATTAACTCCTTGTTTCTCTCCCTCCTTCCTCCATCCCTATCCGCTACACCTACTCATATACTCTAACATCTATCACTGTTGGTGTTGTTGGACTCTTCTGTTGGGTTAGGGTCTTTGTTGTAAAACTCTGTCTCTTTCAGCATTTTCTACTTATTTTGGGTAGTTGAAAATACAGTGTGCCAATTGGTTTGCACATGACCAGTTAAAAACACCTGGTGGGTGTCTTAAACAATATTGCTCATATATTTTGTCCCAAATCTCATTTCTGTGCTGTAGGTTTTGTGTGAGTCTAAAAGTAAAATAACAACAAAAATAATGCGACACAAAATAACCTGTAACAAAATTCAAAGCACCGTTATATACGTTTCTGGGTTCTCAGTGACCTTGACTATGGCTCCCCCAGCATAATTTTTTGCACAGTTCTTGAACCAGTAATTAAACTTACAACACTTCCCCATTTCTTCGAATTTAACCTCATATTAAATCATTTAATAGCTCTGACACACATGTGTTGGCAAACATTTTCCCCCTCTATATTCACATACCTACCACACAACCAAAATATAGCTCGAGGTTTTCAATGTCCACAAAAATTTCCTCTACAACTGCAAAAATGTCTCATTCATTGGCATGCCTTGGGATTCCATACCAACTATTCATTGTGGTCATAAACAATCAATCGAATTTTCAACCATAAAATACAAAGAAACCAAAAAATAAAACGAAATGAGGGAATTGAAAATCGATCCTCATTACTGGAAAAATATGGCAACCTCTTCGTAGTCCTGGCCTCTTAGGCCCTACAAATCATGTGAGACACACTAGGGATTTAAGATCCAAATTTGAATTGGACATAACAATTATGCCAATAGTATCCACTACCTATGCATCCCTTGTGCACTGCGCAATCCTACACCATTATAAAATTCGATGTCTCCTCTTTTATGTGCAGTGTGTATGTTATTTTTTTTTCAATACACATGACCACCACCAACTCTCTTCTTCGTCCACCTTCGAGTTGTCTGAGCCACAACTACATTGTTGTGCATGCCCTCTCTATCAACAACTGCTCTATCCACTCCACAAAAAGAGGGACCATAACCAACTTGTCCACAAGGGATAATATACACGCAAACCTCCATAAGTAAATATAATTTGTGCACTTACAGTCATATTAAAGACCTAGTCATGGCACCTTTAAAACTGGGACCAATATAGTATCAGGGTTACTAGTGACGTGCAAGTTCATCCAAAAGGTGCAAATCTTGACCACAACTACGAAGCTCTTACCATTTCTACCATGATGAATTCCTTCGCTTAACAATGTCCTCCATAACAATCGCTGTAATTAATACTCCATCATCCAACCATCAAAATAACATTTATCATTTTGATACAAAATATGACAAGCATCACTCGACAACCTCACCCTTGTCATAACATCTTCTTACTACGCACGTCGAGATTCCATAACTTTGTGCGAAGAGACCATAACTTGTTCAACCTTCCTTTGCTCCAAATTTGACCAAATAATCTGAGTTCCTCATCCATTCTCTTTGTTTCGATATTCTAATCCCTGGTGCTCTTGTGGCTTGTAAACACATTCTTCTTTCCACCATGCATAACTTGCAATCCTACATTTTTTTGCAAGGCACAATAGTTGCCACAAAAGCGCATGAGTATAGGGCCTCAAGGTCGATGTCGATAACACAACCTTCTCCCTTACCCATAACAAGAGAACACCATTGCATGCTAAAAAACACTGAAAATAGAGAAACTATCACAACAACATCGACTGGATAATGTGAAAATAGAGAAACTATCACAACAACATCGACTGGATAATGTTAGAAGGAACTTAAAAAACAACATAAAGGGGTGCTTCTGTCCAGACTCTAGCCATAATTAAAACCCATTACATAAAGCATAAATGGTCGTATAAAGCATGCTTTGTAGTCTTTACTTTGTTGAATAAATCAACTTTCAAGAAACTAGAAAACCCAAAAAAAATTCAATTAGGAAGTCAAAGATTTTGTGCTCTTCTTGAAGTTGCAGACTGACTAGGACCAAAAACTCCCTCATACCACAAGTTAGTTCACTTTGACATCTCTCCACCATTACTACCACCTGATTGGAGAGGGGAACCAAGACATTCCCGACTGGTGCAATTTGTTGGCACCTATGGCGAGGAGGGCTAACAAAATCAAAATAAAAAACTTTAACATAAATTTTCTACACACAGAGCTACAAAAACTAAACATGAACGAATGCATAAATTTTACATAAACATATCCATGGGCAACAACATAACACCAACTCACTCCTCACATAACACATACTTCTAAAAGTAAATACAAACTCCTGCTAATAAACACATAACCAAAAATGAACACATATGACACTGCAAATAAAACAAACTGCTATAATAAATGCACAATAAAATACTACTAAAAATAACCCACAAAACACTAGAATGCATATTCATATTAACTTCAACAATAATTTACATCATAGGAAAGCCTCCCTTCCATGGCGGCTAGGAGGTTGCATAGGCCCTTCAAATTTCTCACACACAACTCGCAAACCCTATCCAACTCTCCCACATAAAGGCTAGCTCATAAAATAGTTCAACTCCAATATGAAAACCCCTAATCCTAAGAGTTGGAGAGAATATTTTCACTAAAAATCTACTAACCAATTTCCCTCCATTCAAATTCCATCACATGCATATTTTCATTTGATTTTGATTTCCTATGTACATTTCATTATCGTTTACATCCACATTTACATTTTACATTTGAATATTTTTATGGTTACATTCAAGATCCAACAATATCATTTTTTTTTAATTAATGCTCAGTTCATTAGACATATGAAATTGTCCTATGTTAACATTTTTACAAGTGCATTTCTTCCCATCTATGCGGGCCCATAACCATAATATTTGCAATGAGGATGCTAATGATGGATACATCACACAAGATTGTGGAGTGAAGGTTGAGTTAGACAAATCTAGTTGCGCTAGGAATTGTGATCAAAACCCAATAGAGGGGAAGTTAGGCTACATTGGAAAGATGTAAGAGATCATGCAAGTGGACTTCTCCTCTTTTCAATGTGTTACTTTTAGTTGCATGTGGTGGGATACCTTTGACTAGAGAAATGTAAAGGAAGATTGTGATAGTGGGCTAATATGTATTAAATCTAAAAGAATGTGGGTTGAAACTAAGGAGCATTATGTCTTCCCAAAACATTGCAATCAAGTATTATTTTACCTCGACATGTTGGATGGGGATTGGTGGTTTGTACTAAGAATGTTCCAAGATCAAAACATATTTTTGAGAAAAACAGTGTTGTAGTGCCACGTTAGGAAGATAATCATGGCGATGGCAATGAAAAGTGATATGCATATCTATTGTTTTGACATTTGAAGATATCAATTTGTATTTTTTTCTTCCAAATCATTTAGTTTAAGTTTTAATTTAGTAGACAAAATTTATATTTATATGGAGCACAATTATTATGATGTGTTTAGACATTTACTATAATGATTTTGTTTTTGGTGCAGTTTGTAATCTTGGTTTCCTTTGTTAGGTCACTGTTGATGATTTTAATTTACCATGACAAATGTGTTTGATTATTTTTTGTTAAATATGGTTGAGTTTGGTTGATTGACTTGATATACATCGGACTTTGCAACTATAGTCATTTTAATTGATTATGGTCATATATAATTTAAATTCAACATTTCCTCTTAAAACACGTTGTGATGCAGGAGCATGTGAATCAGAGGGAAAAGTCTTCCAACTTATTCCAAAAATAAAAAAAAAATCTACAGGAAAGGGAGTGGGGTCCTTTAGCTTGCAATTTCTATGTTTTTTTTAGTCAAAAATAGGATAAGAGTAGAGAATAAAACATGCTACCTTTTTCAGTTAAAAAGTAGGATAGGAGTGGAGAATAAAACATGCTATCTTTTCATAGATATACAAGTTGTAATAAAGCTTTCCGTTTTAATCATTCCATGAAAAGCCTGCTTTTGTAATAGATAAGGTCTGAGAAGACCTATCCCTTATTAATGTAAAAAATAAAAATAAAGTGGCCGCCAAGCTTGGGGGGGAGAGAGGCGGTGCTAGAAGAATTATGATTACACTTTTCTCTCGGCTTTTTCATGAATCATCGATTTCCTGTTAAACTGGATGCATGTATCCAATAATTTAATTCATTGTGTATTGAAATTCTTGATGTTTACTGTGTATTGGAGCATTGTCGGTCCATGTGCTTTATGCAAAACGTTGATCTAAAACATAGATGGTTATAAAACATTGAAAATCTCACGATTTTACCGGCTCTGGTCTTCAAAGTTTCAGGATATAGTAAGTGATCTTGATCATGCGATGGACAGGCTTCCTGTGTATATACTCCTTTGCTATTTGAAACAAGATTTTGGGTCTGCTTCAACCTCATTTAGAGCTCCAATTTTTTCATATTGCTTGTACTAACTATGCAGGACATTGACACTGCTCGAATCCATAACACACTTTGAGAGTATTGTGGTATTCTCTTGAGGGACGTGAAGCCTTATCAATCCGGTCATCAAGATCGTATTATAGAGGAGCCTTTGCTATTGTTATGAGAGATCGCCGATTACAGGAGCTGAATTTCATAAGGGTCAGCGTGAGGGTGCGTCGGTCCGAAGATGGTCATCGCGTGTGGAGTAGTAAGCTTTGAGACATCCATTCTTGAGAGAACATTTGAGAAGATCTGATTATAGTGCATACAATTCATGAGTATGGAAGCGACAAATCTTTTGATTGTATTTGGGTCCGGAATTACTGTGAATGATATTAACATGCCACACAGCGTGGAAACTTCTTCAGTTTAGGGCACCTTTCTAACTGTTCATGTATCATATTATTGCTTTTTGAGACACAAGATTTGATATACTATGTAGTGTCTACCCTGTGTTTGAGGCAAAATGAGCCCTCATACACGAGTACTTGTACAGGAGGGTTGAAAATTGTGCACAAATTACATACAATTGAGTATTTATGTGGCAGTTGTTCGGTTATCTATTGGTGGAGTTCCCGTGAATTATTATACACATCACATATGGAAATTCCATACAGTTCACTACGTTGATGTGTTGGATACCTTAAACAAATGGAGTCAATGAAACTATCAGTTTAATGATTGATACACTTGAAAATGCTTCAAGGGGAATTGAGACTGATATTCAGGAGATTGCCACCAAATTGGGAATATTATCCCTAATGTCTGCACCCACGCCATCATTAGTGGTATCAGAGCCATTAACTGACATTGAATTGAATCTCAGGAGGAAGAGAAGGATGGATTTCAGAGTTGGAAGAGGACGAGGACGTGGTGGAAGAGGACGGCCTGTTGCGAATGCTGAAATAATGGAAACCATAGAAGAGCTGTGAGCTAGATTGGATGCGTTAACTTTAGACAGAAACATAGATGATGGAGATGTCAATGAACCCGAAATTGAAGCTACAAAAGAGGAGGAAGCTGTACAGGTTACTCCTGAGATGAGGTTCTTTCAGTCAGTGTTGAAATCCAAAGCCAGGCCATGGAACCAATTAGTACCGGTATACCAAGGAGGATTGAATCTAGAAGAATTGATCGACTGGATTAATAGCATGGAGAAATTCTTTGATTATGAAGAAACGGAAGATGAGAAGAAAGTAAAGTTTGCTGTCACCAAATTAAAAGGCCATGCAACGCTCTGGTGGGATGTGTGCAGGCGGAAAGGAGGAGACTTGGTAAGCAGCCAATCAAGAATTGGAGTAGAATGGTAGCAAATAAAAGGTAAGTTTTTGCCCAGTAATTATCAGCAAACATTGTTTAGACAAATGCAAAATCTTAGACAAAGAGATTTAGCAGTAAAAGAATACACAAAAGAGTTTTATAAGGTGAGCATAAGAGCTGGAGAAGCCCAAGACACAGATGAGAAGGTGGCTAGATATATGAATGGCCTCAGGATGGACATTCACGATGAGATAAGTCTGCTGTCTCCTAAAACAATAGAGGAAGCTTATCAGATAGCACTAAAATCTGAGGAAAAACTCATGAGGAAGCAGTCTGCCAGAGGGAGAGGGACTTTCAGAGGAAAAGAAAGTCAAGGTGGTAGTGGAAGATCTACAACACCTAAAGAAGGAGCTAGCAGTAGCTCAACCCAGCATGCACCCACAAGAGGTGATCCAAGAGGAAGAGGGAGTTTTTCTAGAGGAAGAGGAGGCAGAGAAATAAGATGTTACAGATGTAATAAGCTGGGACATAGAGCTTTTGAGTGCCCAGAGAATGCAGAAACAAAGTAGAGGAATGCAATTTTTGCTCCAGTTGAGGGAGAGGCACGAGTGGCAGCAGTACCAGAAGAAGAAAATACACTAGAAAGAGGAGAATCTCTGGTAGTTAATAAATTTCTGCTTAAGCTAGCAAAGGATATGGCTGAACTGCCACGAACGAAGACTTTATTCAGGACAATGTGCAAAGTCCAAGGAAAATGTTGCCAGATGATCATTGATAGTGGCAACACTGATAATTTGTTTTCTACAGAAGTAGTGGAGAAATTGAAGTTGAAGACAATGAAGCATCCAACACCTTATAAAGTTTCATGGTTGAAAAAGGGACATCAACTGTTGGTAAGTGAACAATGTGAAGTGGAATTTCAAGTGGGCAAGTACAAAGATAAAATTGTTTGTGATATGATGCCTATGGACGTGTGTCACATATTGCTTGGAAGACCTTGGCAATATGACAGAGGAGCCATACATGACGGGAAGAGAAACACCTACAAGTTTGGAAAGGATGGTGTCAATCATGCATTGTTGCCTTTTCAAGAAGAAGATGTACCAAGACAGAAGACTGATCCAAAAACTCTGTTACTTGGAGGAAAGGAATACTTGGAGCAGATGATGGATGTACAGTTGAGACGGGAAGAACTCAGAGCAGCTGAGTTGGAAGGGGAGGTTTCCATTGGCGAAATAGAGGAGAAGATCATTGATGATTTCTTGAGTTATTGGGTAAATCTAGATCAGTTGGATAATGTAAAACCGTGTATTTTTGTAATTGACAATTGTGATGTGATTACAGGTTTTAATGAGGAGGACATGCAATCTTGTGAAATTGTTACAGCACAAGAGGAAGTTCTTATGGATGCAGAAGAAGTGGATCAGTCTGTAGCATGGATAAGTGAAGCAACCGTTGAGACTGTTGAACTTGGTGATTTTCAAACTGAAAGTTTGTGTGTGAATGCAGTGAATATAAGTGATGATGGTATGCTTCAACAATGCCACAGAGAAATTGCATTATTGGAATACTTGTTGGAGAATCCAGAGTATGACAGGGAGATTGCAGAAGAAAGAGTTCAATGCAGTGAACAAGAGGAAAAATACATCATGGAAACATATGGTATGAGAGGAAGACTAGTTGATAGTCTTGAGAATTCTTTAGAGAATTCTTTGGGCAGAGAGAATCAACATACTGATGTGCTGATTGAGATGTAGAATTCAGAACAACATATTGAAATGTTGGTAGAGGGAAGTAAGGCACTGATGCCTTATGATTTTTGTTTTAACAAGTGTTTTGTGAATGCAGGTATGATCGCAGGTGTTGAAGGACATTTGACTCAGTTGAGCAGTCAAATGAAAGAGAAAGACAGGAATTCTGTGGAAATTTCTATTCCATGGGATGAGGACCTTATGTTGCTGGAAAGGATGATGAATGATCAGAATTCAGTGCAGGAGGAATCTCAATTTCAGAATTGGGAATTGCAGATACAGAGAGATGAAGACAAAAGAAAAGAGTACACCGTGTACCAATCCAGTAAGTTGTTGATGGGAGAAGGCAAAAAAGAGGTTTTCTGTTTCCGAAGACAAGAGGGCATGGATGATTGGGAGGCATTAAGAACAAAAGAAAACATAGAAGTAAGAAATGAGAAAGTACAGACGTAGCAAGTAAGAAGTCAGCAAGTGACAGTTGAACGAGTAAGAATTGAGCAAGCCGTCTTAGCTCAGCAGGCAGAAAGGAATAAAAAATCTAGAGATTTATTGGACCGAGAAATTGAATTAATCAGAATAATCATGTTGAAAGTGTCTCAAGGGAATAAATCAACAAGGAAGAGAAGCAGCAACAGAAAAATGAAAATAGGGACAGATTGTGAAAGTGAAGCTAGTGGAGCAAGACAGCATAAGAGATGGAGACCTGGAGAAAAGCAACAACCAAAAGCAGATGATGACTTGCTAAACAAAGTGTGGGATCCTGGAAGACAAGGACAAATACTTAAAACGCATGATCAGGAGATCACGATCATTTTCAACCTTGGGAGTCTGATGCAGGAGCATGTGACTCAGAGGGAAAAGTCTTCCAACTTATTCCAAAAATAAAAAAAAATCTACAGGAAAGGGAGTGGGGTCCTTTAGCTTGCAATTTCTATGTTTTTTTTAGTTAAAAATAGGATAAGAGTAGAGAATAAAACATGCTATATTTTTCAGTTAAAAAGTAGGATAGGAGTGGAGAATAAAACATGCTATCTTTTCACAGATATACAAGTTGCAATAAAGCTTTCCGTTTTAATCATTCCATGAAAAGCCTGCTTTTGTAATAGATAAGGTCTGAGAATACCTATCCCTTATTAATGTAAAAAATAAAAATAAAGTGGCCGCCAAGCTTGGGGGGGAGAGAGGCGGTGCCAGAAGAATTATGATTACACTTTTATCTCGGCGTTTTCATGAATCATCGATTTCCTGTTAAACTGGATGCATGTATCCAATAATTTAATTCATTGTGTATTGAAAGTCTTGATGTTTACTGTGTATTGGAGCATTGTCGGTCCATGTGCTTTATGCAAAACGTTGATCTAAACCATATATGGTTATAAAACATTGAAAATCTCACGATTTTACCGGCTCTGGTCTTCAAAGTTTCAGGATATAGTAAGTGATCTTGATCATGCGATGGACAGGCTTCCTGTGTATATACTCCTCTGTGATTTGAAACAAGATTTTGGGTTTGCTTCAACCTCATTTAGAGCTCCAATTTCATCATATTGCTTGTACTAACTATGCAGGACATTGACACTGCTCGAATCCATAACACACTTTGAGAGTATTGTGGTATTCTCTTGAGGGATGTGAAGCCTTATCAATCCGGTCATCAAGATCGTATCATAGAGGAGCCTTTGCTATTGTTATGAGAGATCGCCGATTACAGGAGCTGAATGTCATAAGGGTCAGCGTGAGGGTGCGTCGGTCCGAAGAGGGTCATCGCGTGTGGAGTAGTAAGCTTTGAGACATCCATTCTTTAGAGAACATTTGAGAAGATCCGATTATAGTTCATACAATTCATGAGTATGGAAGCGACAAATCTGTTGATTGTATTTGGGTCTAGAATTACTGTGAAGGATATTAACACGCTGCACAACGTGGAAACTTCTTCAGTTTAGGGCACCTTTCTAAATGTTCATGTATCATATTATTTCTTTTTAGGACACAAGATTTTATATACTGTGCAGTGTCTACCCCGCATTTGAGGAAAAATGAGCCCTCATACACGAGTACTTGTATAGGAGGGTTGAAAATTGCGCATAAATTACATACAATTGAGTATTTATGTGGCAGTTGTTCGGTTATCTATTGGTGGAGTTCCTGTGAATTATTGTACACAACACATATGGAAATTCCATATAGTTCACTATGTTGATGTGTTGGATACCTTAAACAAATGGAGTCAATGAAGCTATCAGTTTAATGACTGATACGCTTGAAGACGCTTCAAGGGGAATTGAGACTGATATTCAGAAGATTGCCGCCAAATTGGGAAGATTATCCCTAACGTCTGCACCCACACCATCACATTGTAAAGCTAATTTATGGGCATAAATTAGGACATGATACTTTAGTCAATCTAAGTGATCGTAACCCTAGAAATACATAACTATATGTAGATAATTAGACTTAAAATTGTTGGCACGTTAAGAAATGGAAAATGATTATTTGTCCTAAATGATTAGTGCTAAGTTGCTTAAGTTAACTAGTAGGTAAATTGAAATCTAAACCTTTAAATTGGTAAAATCAAGAAAACATGAAACAAAACTATGATTTAACAACTCAAACAACTAAAGGAAATTAATCAGAATTCTTGAAAGTAAAAGCGCACTGCTTACTTAAAATCTTTTGGAAGATTGGGGCGACAAGAGTGGGAGGGGTGATCATCTACCGTCGAAGACAAAATTGAGATTCATTATGCCTGGGGGTTGGGCTCTCAAACAAATAACTAGGTTGAATTTTCAGCCCTGTGGAAAGGATTAGAACTAGCCATCAATAGAAGCATTAGGAGATTGATAATTCTAGGAGACTCAATGATTGTTATAAGGAAAGTTTTCAAATTAAAGTTCAGGGGAAAAATTCCCAATTCTGTAACGTTGAAAAGTATTTCTTTGTAGTTGAAACAATTCAAGGACTTAGAATTTTCCATATTTATAGACATTTGAATGTCGATGTAGATAATCTTGCCAATCAAGGTGTAAAGTTGAGGCAAGAAACATTATAGTTAAAAAATAATCATAGAATCCTCTCCCCAATTCCATAAGGATCCGTCATTTGATCACATTGGTTTATTTTGGAAAACTTGGACAACACTATTGGAAAAAAGGAAGTTATATCTTTTTTTAAGGATTCACCAGAGATGATGACTCTGACCTGAAGTGTTTAACATCTGGTGTTCACTGTAGGAAATTAACTGTGCATGGAGGAATCATGTACTACATCTATCATCTCATGATTCTAAGAGTGTGTAGTCTTGACCGTTGGTAGAGGTAAATCACACGGATTAAATGAATGGTGAGCTCATTAAATACACCAAAAATCTGTCCCCCCATATTCCTAGTCTTTGGAGTTAAATGTAATGCTATGCAACTCTAGCTAAGAAATACATTCAATGTCAGAACTAGAATTTCCTGCAAGTTTCAATATTTGGGAAGATATGGATATTAAAGATATGGATATTAACTCATTATGTGGGTGCAGTAGCATCTGGACTTATTGCATGCCTATATTTATAGAGTGAACATTAAGGTGTGCAATGCTAAAACCAATTGAGCTATGGCTATTCCTCTGGATTAGAATATGAGTAAAAAAAGGAAAGACCTAGAGACTTATGGAATGCAAGTGGACAAGAGTGAATAGGAGTGTTGACATAAGGTTGCCAACAATTTATATAAGGCTATAATCTGAATGATGGAAATCTCCAAAAAAAGGTTGGAAATGACACATAATAAGAAGGATTCAAGGTTCCAATTGCTAAACAAGGGGTGTGAATGGCTTCAGAGAAAATTAGACAAGAAATTGGCAATAATTGAAACAAAGTTATTAGTCTTAAAGCTGAAGGTCAATGGGATGGATTCCCTCCCAATTCGTTAGCCTGAAGCCAAGTTGAAATATTTGGCTACTTGTAAAGGTCTCCATCCCTTTGAATTTCAAGTTACAATTGTGCAAGGAGATGTTGAGAAATCTAGGGACAGCTATATTAGGTGATTTCTCTTCTTTTGATAATTACTTGTGATGTACATTACTTAGCTTGATTAAGTTCTTTCTCTTGATTATAATTAGTGTTCTTATCATAAAAAAACTACTAAAATAATAAAGAACAATGAAACAAAAGGACACAAGATATAGGTGATCAACCAGGGCCAAAACCTCTCATGTTGAGAGGAAAACCCACAAGAACTCTTCTCCTCTTATAGAACTTCAATTGACAAATTCTAAGACCTATGGCCCTTGACCAAGACCCCTCTAAGACGAAGTCAAAATGTCTACTTGAAGCACTTTCTCAACCCAAGTCAAACTTGCCTTCCAACAACATCCACTTCACCTTTGGCCAAGGTTTTGGACCTGCAACTTTGACTACAATTTTGACCTACATTTTTTTACCCCTGTTGTAGAAACCCTAGGTGGCATATGGCGAGAATTATGGTGATTTTATTCTCTTCTCTTCTTCACCTGGACAATGCTAAATTCCTTGATTATTTGGCTAAAAAACTTGACTTCTTGTCACTGAAATTCGACTTCTTTTGCAACTCAGATTTACTGCAGCAAAGTAATGCCCTCGATAATGCATGTGTGAGGAGATGAGGCCCAAAACAAATCATAAATTTTGACTTTCTTGTGATTAATTCTCCTTCCTTTTGTCACTCTTATTTAGGTCTTATTCATACCTTGATTGAACTTATTTGATGCTGGATGGATTCTTTCTTGAATGAGGTCAAGTGCTCTTATATATAGGCTTCCTTGAGTCCCCTAATAGGCTGATTTGTTCGTCTAGTTAGGCCAACTTGCTCCTTTTGAAGGTCAACTTGTTTGTAGCACCATGAGAAGGTCTTGGAGGGTCTTTGAATCTATTTTGACTCAAATAAAAATTTCTATACAATATGCAACATGCCAAAATGGGTCTTCCATACATGACATTGACGCAATTCACTTGTAGACTCAATGAGAAGCCCTAGAATCACTCAATGGTTGCTTGACCTATTAAACAAATAACCTTGAGCATTAATCCCATACCTCAAGAATAATAATAATAATTTTATTTTTCTCTTTACATCAAATACATAAAATCATGATTACATATATCATTATGAAGACCAAAACTAGTTACATATTTCAATACTCCCTCTTAACTAGGGATGTAGTCATAATCCGTACAAGGTACTTGGACATTCTAAAAATTAAGAATTCTCATAAGAAGAGTCGGATTGGTAAGACATCCCATAAGCTACTTTATTAGATTATGTTAGAGCATCTCATCATATCAACCAACATTGTCACATAGTAATGCCTTGACTAACAACTTTATCTTTCCACAAGATTAGAGCACAATGCTGGAAAGACTAGTAAACACCATCATCATTGTCTCTCAAGGCACATACCCCACCCGGGTGTTCACAGGCTATGTCCTTTTAGGACAATTCCTATCTTCAAATAACACATCCTCAAGGAATTTCCTCTTCAAATACTCTTGCCTATTGGATTCCCTACCACATCCTCAAAGAGTATCAGAATCAATCTCAGATGCTTACCCAATCCTCCATTCTTTCTTCACAACATGAAGAAAAGAATGATGTGTCTATATCTCCCTCTCAACTAGGGAAGATATATTCATTCATATAAAAGGAATATACCCAAGCTCCCTCTCAACTAGGGACTTGTTACCAACACAAACTAATTGTTCTTTCGTGGAGATCATGGTACCATCAGCTGCTTGTAGCACTCCTCCTTTCGATGTCATGAACTTCATTTTTTCATCATGGGGACTTCATATTTTAGATTTTCTTCGTTGGGCATCAACCATCCACCACTTTCCTTCAACGAACCATATGGTTGAACCACCAATCATGTCATCCTTTAGAAAGTGATCTTCTAATCCACATCTGGATTTTCTTCATTCAACTGCTTCTTCAAGTAATGGTTCCTTCAGGATCTTCCATCCATTCTCATGCGTACTAGTTTAGGTGACATCTACAACTCTTTTTTGGTAGCCCTATTTCAACTCAACTAGATGTTTTTTCAAAAATGAAAATGAACATGAAATAAAAGTTACCTTTTATGATGGCCTTTCATCATGACATATGCTTCTTGCAACACCAACATCCTACAAATTCATAAACAAATATCCAAGACATTCAATGTCAACGGTCTCCTTCCTTTACAGACTTTATCAAAGTCTTCGTACCTTCTCCATGGAGATGTGATAGCCAATTCTTGTAGTCATAAAATGTTGATCACTTATCTTATCTTATGTGACTATGGTTGCATCTTTCACGAATTCTTCTTCATTTCTTCACATATTTCTCCTCAAGAAATTCTATACATAGTTCCTCCATATTTGTCAACCCCATCATATTCCATATGAGGACATATTACGTTGATTTCATATTATCAATATGTGAACTAGTTCAACAATTATGCCTTCATGCATTTTTCAAAAGGAAGATATCCTCCTTCTTTGAACATGCTCATGAGATAAAGCATTCACCCAAGCTACCTGCAACTATATGATGCAATGACTAAATATATCAAGCATATACATACCTCCTTTTTGCTTTTGTTCATCTAGACTTCCTTCGAAAACTTCTCTCCTTGTTTGAAAGTACTTCAACCATCTTGACATGCTGCAATCCTTCATCATCATACCATATTATTTCTAAACCATATATCCCACACAAGGTGGAACGATCAATGAGACACTTGCTTCTTTCAAGCAGAGGTGAACCTTTTAATGAATACTCCAATGGAGCATCTTGATCATCCTCATCCTGCAAATTCCCCCTCTAATGATGATGATCTACGATGAATTATTTCTATCTTCTATCATGCTATATGAATTTCTTCATATATACTATTTATGTTTTCAACTTCCTTTCTATGATCCATGTAGACTTCTACTTCAACTGTCTTTTCAAGCTTCTGTAATGAACTCTTGCTTTAATTGTATGCTTCTAATATGATGACATCTCCTAATATTATGCATCCTATAACACTTACAGTGTTTCCTACCATGACAGCTATCTTTCACAAAAATTGAAAAGAGCTAAGTGAAGGATATTATCTCAGTCATAGTAGATATCTTTCACTCTCTCCTTATTTTATTTCTTCTTCTCAAGTTCCTCCACTTCTTCAATGACATGTGCTTCATTCCTTTCTTTCCTTTTCTTATTTTCCTTCTTTAGTTTCAGACAATCTCTCTTAAAATTCCCATATTCATGACATCCATAGGATTGGATCTTTGACATATTGATATTCTTCTTTTTCTGAGGACCGAAGTTCCCAAAATTTCTTTTTCTCCTAGCCATGGAAGAAAATGCTTGAACTTGTTCACTTGGTCCTAATATAGGTTTTAACCATGTATGGAAATTAACTGCAAACAAATTCTTAAAACACAAAAATATACAATGGCGAGAACATAAAACAAATATACACAGAGATTTTCCCCTGGATCGAAAAACAACGAATACTAGATTGATTTTTCATTATATTCTTTTCAATGTTACAATACATATATATACATGTCAAATCGTTCATAAACCCTAAACCACTAACCCTGGATTAGAAACTGTAGTTCCCTTGATTTGATATACAAAATATCATTGGCACAAAACCATCATGCCCAAAATCATGTGCAAAACCCATACACAAAATCGTGGGTAGGTCCGCTCCCCATCCTCGGGTCCGCATATTTTTTTTTCTTGGGACGTTGCCTCAAACTCTGTGCAGGGGGACTACCACCCCCTTGCAAGCCACCCTACAGGGGGGGATGATGCACCCCCTGTGACCCCCGGTACATCCGCACACAACGTACAACACTTGTAACTAGTCGTGGAAAGAATATAACACACACCCAACACCTACATCACTTTTTGCCTTCAACTTGGTTAATTAAATCTTACACAATGATGAAAGTTCACTGAATGGGGTGGATTAATTATTTTCAAGATGCTTGATACAAATTTGCCCCATTCATTAGATAGTGCATTGAGCACCACGGTGGTCATCTCTTTGTCAACCATTATTTCTCCCAACTCTTGCAATTGGTCTTGTATTTGTGACATCCTCATAAGATATGAGGCTATCCCCTCTTCCTTTGACACCTTCATCTTATATAGCTTGGCATTCAAAGATATCACTTCTCCTACATTTCTTATGGAGGATAATTCTACCCTTTTTTCATATATGTCTTTTGACTTCTCCAATTTTTCTACATAGGGGATGGGAGAATCCTTGATTGATTTTATAAGGATTTTTTAAGCCCTTATTTCCCCCTTCATATTTTTTGTTAGAGCTTGAGCTTCTTCTTTTGGTGGTTCAATGATTGAACCCTTAACATGTCCAATGACTTCATTTTTTATGAGGATTAAATTTGTCCTCTTCTTCCATGCAAGGAAATTTGATGACCCAACCAATTTATTGCTCTCCTTGCAAAATGAAGTCATTTTGATAGTAGATTCAATCATATATAAGTACTTACTTGTCAAGTGAAGATGCTCATTTGATGGTGATATATTCAACTTGATGCCTTATTTATTTTGATGATGATGTTTTCTTCCTTGAAGATGACAATGCTTCTTCTAGAGATGTCCTTCTTCAAATATGCTTGTGATTTGATCCTTTCTTCAAATAGAGGGAGACCAACTTGATTCTTTTGATGATGATGTCAATGCTTCTTCTTTGATGTAGAGACTTCAATATACTTCAATATGTAGTCCTTATTTCATTTAGTGGAGATAAGTCCTTGAGATCTTCTTCTCCTTGAGATGATTATTGTAAAATGTGTAAACTTCCTAATAATGCTTCAAGTGTGGAACCCTTCTTTTGGATGAGCTAGGGTTTTGATCTCTTTTATGATATTCCTTAGTTTCTTCCTTGATACACCTAAGATTTCTTGACCCTTATGAATCCCTTTCTTGATGGTTCAATGTCCCCTTTAATGCCTTGACCTTTCTTGATTCCTTTTTGATGGTCCTTCTTCAAGCCGCCTTTCCTTGTCTTCTCACCTTAGCTCTGATACCATGCTGATAAATCTAGGGGCGACTATATTAGGTGATTTATATTCTTTTGATAACTTCTTGTGATGTATATTACTTAATTTGATTAACTTAATCTTTCTCTTGATTATAATTAGTGTTCTTGTCATAAAATAACTACCAAAACAATAAAGAACATTGAGACAAAAGGACAAAAAATATAGGTGATCAAACAGGGCCAAAACCTCTCTTGTTGAGAGGAAAACCCATAAGAACCCTTATCTTCTTATAGAAATTCAATTGACGAATTCCAAGACCTATGACCCTTGACCAAGACCCCTCCAAAACCAAGCCAAACTTTATCCTTGAAGAAATTTCTCAACCCAAGTCAAACTTGCCTTCCAACAACATCCACTTCACCTTTGACCAAGTTTTCAGACCTACAATTTTGATTGCAATTTTGACCTATAGTTTTTAGGCCCTACTGCAGAAACCCTAGATGGCATGTGTGAGAGGATTAGGGTTATTTTTTTCTCTTCTCTTATTCGATTGGACAACCCTATCTTCCTTGATTATTCTACTAACAAAATTGATTTCTTGTCACTAAAATTTAGCTTCTTTTGAAACTCAGATTTACTCAACAAAGGTATTCCCTAGATCTCGCACGTGTGAGGAGATGAGGCCAAAAACAAATCATAAATTTCGACTTTCTTGTTCTTAACTCTCCTTCCTTTTCTCACTCTTCTTTAGGTCTTCTTCTTACCTTGATCCAACTTCTTTAATGTTGGATGGATGCTTTCTTGAATGAGGCTAAGTGCTCCTATATATAGTTTTCCTTGAGTCCCCTAATAGGCCAACTTATCCTTCTAGATAGGCCGACTTGATCCTTTTGAAGGCATACTTGTTTGTAGCACTGTGAGAAGGTTTTGGAGGGTCTTTGACTCTATTTTGACTCAAACCAAATTTTCTTTACTATATGCAACATGCCCAAATGGGTCTTCCATACGTGACAATGACTCAATTGACTTGTAGACTCAATGACAAGCCCTAGAAGCACTCAATGGGTACTTGAACTATAAACAAATAACCTTGAGCATGAAACCTATCCCTCAATAATAACAATAATAATTTTATTTTTCTCTTTACATCAAATATATAAAATCATGTTTACATATGTCATTGTGAAGACCAAACCTAGTTACATATTTCAACAGGAGAAAGTGATTCTAACAAGGCAAAAGGAAACCTTTTTACAGCTCCAAAAGCTGGGCCCTCTGGTGCTTTTTAAATTTTCAATGTTTTAGTTAATATACTGTGAGTTTACTATGTTTTTTTTTTTTTTTTTGTAGAATATATGGTAGATATCAATGTATAATTGTTATCAAATGAGCCCAAAAAGGAAAAAAACACTGTTTTGGATGTATTAGAATATTGAAGCTATTGAAAACACATAAAAATGTAAATGGTTCTCTCCATGCAACTAAATTTTTTATAATATAAATGATAATTGTTCTATTAAAAAATAAAAGCTTTTGGAAGGTCAAGCATGCACTAACATCCCATAAGTTGTAGTTTTTTTAATTCAAAGACCTATTATGGTTGACCCTTGAGTCTTGTACTTATCTATCATGGTTGATTTCAAGGTATAAAATAAATGACATATTAAAAAATGGAAAGAATGCTTGAGTAAGTCTAGTTTGGTGGACTTGCATGCATTAGGGCCTTTTCTAAATGGACAAACATTCATATTCTTTTACATAACCCATCAATAAGCTTATTTCTCAGGACATTACTAATCTATGAAAACAAAATCTATAATGTTTTGATGCAAGGCTACTTTGATAAGCTATGTATGCACTAATGCCTTTTCTGATGGATGAAAACTCCTAGACTTTTACCTTGCCTATCAATAAGCTTGCCTTAAAAAAAATTGACTAATATATGACAAAAAAACTCATTTTTTTCATGAATGATAACAAGGCTATGATATGTAATAAATTGATTAAACTAATAGCTTAAAATAGAGAATCATGCTAAAAGGTAGAAAATAAAAAACATGAGAATGATCATATGAAAAAGTTGGTTTTTTATTTTTTCTTTTTTCCCGAGGACAATTTGGGCAGATCCACTTGAAAGGATCACATCCTGCTGACCAAACTAATCAGAGCCTAACCCCAAGGGTGTCGAGGAAAAATTACCCCGTGACCTCCCAATGGCGAGGTGCTTTAGCAACGAGACCTCAACCAATTGAGCTAACCCCAGGGGCTTAGAAATCATATTCGACCCAACAAATTTGAACCAACAACATAAGGATCACATTGAGATTTAGCATCTCACTACAATCCTCCACTCTACCAATTGAGCTAATATAGGGAGGCAAAAATTACTTGAAATTTCACAAAAGTAAGAGTTTGGTTTCATAAATGTGTATAAGCATAAAATGGAAAACACATAAAAATAAATAACAACATTTATGTTCATGAACAACAAATGGAAACATGTGCACATACTAAGACTGTGGGGCCTCTTCATGCCTTAGCTTGCACACTAAAGGCTAGAAACTAATGACAAATCACAAAGGATACATGTACTACTAAAGGATACATGTACTACTAATAAAGAAGCTAGAATCAAAGAGGGTTTCTAAGTTCTAAGCTCACAATGCAAGTCTAAGAGTTTGAAAATTAAAATGTTGTTTAGCAAGCTCCACTAGCTGTGCTTTTATAAACAAGTTTTGGAACAAAGTGCTAAGTGCTTTTATAAATAAGTTTTGGAACAAAGTGCTAAAATTCTTTTTGTAACTAACCAAAAACTATTCTAAACTTTCCTCTTGGCTTTTATACACAAGTTTTGGAACAAATTGCTAAAATTCTCTTTGTAACTAACCAAAAACTATTCTAAACTTTCCTCTTGATAAATTAAACCTTCCTCTAGGCCAAGATCGTGGAAGAAATCATGTTTTAGCAAATATAAGTGAACTTCTTAAGAAAATTTGTGTTTCATTAGGTAGAGTGAACTCATTGAGCACACATTGACTCGACGTATATGAGATGTTTTTTGTGAAACCAAGGGACGGCCCAGTTTGCCTACAAGTATCAAAACAAATGGGCATTTATGAAAATTGCTATTTTCTACTAAAATAATGGTAAAATAGATTTACAATGCAAATATTTTCAATTTCTCAAATAAAAAATCAATAATAAAATTTTAAAGAATTATTTATTAAATTATGTAACAAAAATGGTATGAAATAGGTTAATTAGGTATTTTGTGATAACAAAACATCGTCAACATAAAGGACTGACACACATAATTTACTTTATTGGTTTAATCTAATTTTTTTAGATTATATTAATTAGAGCTTCAATAGAAAATTGTGTTGCAATGTGGCATTAAGGGGTTATGGTATTTTTAGGGGTGATTAATGGGTTATGGTAGTTTTACTATAGATAACAATAGTGGTTGATTATTGTTAATTATTGTAGTGGTTGATGATTGTTAATTATTGTAGACCATGTAGACATGTTTGATTATACTTGTTTTTATTCAATTATGGTATTCTATAACCTATTAAAAGTTATTATGATTTAAATTGATTATTTTGTCTTCAAAGCACACAAGTTAATATATTTATTCAATAAGGGATTGAATCAAAAATTTTGTTACAATGCAATATTAAGGGGTTATGGTTGGTCTATTAAATTTAAAATAACAGTTGATTCTTGTTAACTAATTTAAACCATGTGGAAATAATTTTATAATTTTATTATATCAATTATATGTGACACTAAGTGTTCATGGTTGCTCTAATATACTTAAAAATAATGGTTGATTATTGTTAATAATTGTAGAACATGTAGACATGGCTTGATTGTTTTTTTTATTATAGTTGACTATACTTATTATTATTTGATTGCTTTCTTATATAATTTAGAATTATGCCATAAAATTTATAGGTTTTTTTTGTCTTCATAGATCATAGTTTACTCCATTTATTTTGTTCGATGTTTTGTTTGTTTGTTTTGTTGTTGTTTTTTTTTTCTTTTTCTTTTTTCAAGGAAATATCTAGGCAGAGCCACCCAAAAGGATCACATCCTGCCACCTTATTAACAGATCCTAACCCCAAGAGCATCAAGGAGAATTGACCTCGTGACCTCCCATTAACGTTAGCTACGAGAACTTGATTAATTGAGCTAGCCCTCAAGGCTAAAACAATATATCCAATATATATTTACAATATAATATTATAACCACAAGAATTTTAACTTAAGTTAATTACATAATGAAAATCTATAATATACATCATAATTTTAAAGGACTTTATAATTAATATAACAAGTGTCAAAACAAAATTCAAATTGTTGTAGGTGGTTTAGGTTTTCTTTTTCTCACTGTCTTTTTTATTTATAAGTTTTTATATAAAGTTCCCATGGTAGGATCTCTAAAATTAACGTGGACACAAGATTGCCTAGTAATCTATGAAAAATATAGCCACCGAATAAAGATGTTCTATGAAAAATTTACACTTTCTTTCAAACATTTACTATCAATGCTATTCTTTCCTATGCAATTTATGATGGACCATTTTATTTATTTATCTTTTTATTATTTTTTATACATTGTGTCCATAATAAGATTTGCAATCACAACTCAAATGAAATGATTTCATTAAATTAAAGTTTAACGTTACATGACAACTCTAAATTTAAATGAGTGATACATTTAAAGTTTAAGTTAAAAACATAGATGCCATTGATAACATTATTCATCATTCTACTTATAATACATTTTATAAATAAAACAACATCAACATGATATGGAAAAACATAATAAACATGAATGATATACATGTGAGGTATACAAATTAATAAACATGAGATATGTACACATGATCAAATATACATATCATCAAAATCAATAAACACGACATATATACAATTGAAGTCAAATGTAGAATGGTATGTAACAGTCAACTAGGTTTGGCACTAGAGTTTGAGGCATCAATACCTCCGCTACCAAGGGTACTAGAAGGTTTATTAATGTACATGTCAAATTACAGTGACATTAAAGCATGAAATGCTTCTCCATCAATAGGTATATCGCCTGATCTAACCATACCATGTACAAAATAATGAATACAATCTTATGGTGTTAGCACAGAAGAAATGAAGGAGGGGGGAGTAATACTATGTGGATTGGTGGAATTTTGTGTAGATGGTGGAACATCTGGAGGAGGAGGAGGAGCTAGTGGTGGATCAATGGATGGTCTAGATGTTGATGTATGTGGATGAGGAAGAAGGGGTGGTGGTGGTGGATCGAGGAATGGTCCATATGGTGATGTATGTGGAGGAGGAGGTGGTGGATCCATGGATGGTTTAGATGGTGATGATGTGAAGGACGAGGAGGAGGTGGTGGATCAATGGATGGTCTAGTTGGTTCTCAGTGCATGATCCATTTGGATGATGAGGGAATGTGGGTCGGTTTGGTGTAGGACTACATGACAGAGGAGGATGGGGGATGGTGACTGATCTACTATAGGACCAGGTGATGGAGAATCATGAGGTGAAGGACCACCACCATCATCCTAAAAGGAATCATGGGCACCATCCCTTAACCTCCAAATAAGGTTGTAGGCAAAAACATCATGATGCATCATTATAGTCATGTTGTGAGGAAGGGTCACCCATGTGTTAGAGAGTTCTCGATCATGTAAGAGCTCTCCAACACACATAGGTACCATGCCCTCCCTAACAAATATACTACATATGCAATATTCTGCCTCATACAGATTCTATGGTCTGACCATCATGGTAAGCCAAGTATAAATATTGGAGATTGCTAGTCAACCTCCTCCATCTCCTTGTCATGTTGAGGAGGCACATCCCCAACATATGTGTTGATATTTGCAAACCAATAGATAACAGTAATAGCATAACTGAAACAAAATGTTACAATAAATTACATGTGTATTAAATAAGAGAAAAATTATATGCAACTATATTTATCAAAACATAACAATAATATTACCTCAATCATCTTGTGGCTTAGCTGGAGTAAATAAGATGTTTAGACATTCTCTCCAATCCATCCTTCCATATGGATATTGAATAAGATCGAGGACATGATTGTACTTTCGTAGCAAAAATTGTAGATCTCTCTATTGATTAGGATACATGCCTACTCTACTTGGTGCCTCTTAGGAAACAAATGCCCCCACATGTGCATATGCACATCAGTGATAGGTCTAGGAGGTAAGTGGGGTATTATATATTATGTGGCACAAATCCTATCAAAATAAGGTAAAGAGATTTAATGCAAAGGGGAAGAATAACCTCGGATAAAAATAAGAGTGACAACAATTTAGAGGAAAAAATCCACTACAAAATTATATATCACCACCTAATTAATTGAGGCCTCTAAATTAAACTATCTACATAATACATAGAAGAAAAACTAATGTGCTACCCATCAACTGTGAAGTGTGTCAACATTGTGACAATAAGGGGCAAACATTTGACACCCTCCACACTAAAGGATTCTATCTATAATTTTCCATAGGAAACCTAGAAGTTTGTCATGTAAAAAATCTATGGGAGGACATATCTTTGGACATATGCTAGTTGTTTCTCTCTTGTAGTATCAAGTCACGGTGGATCAAGGAAGTGGGGCCAAACTCCCCCCTCCTAGAAACCCCGGTGAGAAAATATATGTACTCCTTAATGGGATGATATTACAAATTAGGATCGACCTTAAATGCCTACCCCCTATGATCCCATAAATAGATCATCTTCTATAAAAATGGGGAGCTCCTCCCGAGGGATGTAGCCTCCTTGTAAAAGTTTATGTAGCCAACATTCCTTAAAAGGAAATGTGTCATAGGTGTAATAGGGTGAGGAATCCTCTCCTCTCCCTCTTGTGAGCCTCTCACTCATGGAAAAAGGTGTTTGTGTCAACCCACTAATATTTCTGTTGCTCCTTTGCTCATTCTCGTCATCGTTGATTCACATACAATTCCTTTTAGGTGCACACACACATAGATAAAACAAATACATATATAACCATAATCTATTTGTTAAAAAATGAAAATAATTTATTTTTGAAAAAATTATATGGTTAAATAGATGGTGCATCTAAATAACCTATACACACCATCAATGGTGTGCCAAAATATCCCTTATTCCTTAAGAGAAGTGCCTTATATTCTACATAAAGCACCTCATATTACAATGCTCTATGTAAACTGACACATTGAAATATTTATAGTGCTCCTCAAGTAGTGGTGCAACGGCATCCTCATAGTGCTCCATCCTAATAAATGCTACAATGTGACAACTTCCAAATATGGCACTGATGCAATAATGTTTAAATAATTTGGCCAATTAATTATTAATTTTTGAACAATGTTCCATGGCATCGTAACTGGTGCAGCATTAAATGCGGAGCATTGGTGTGAACATATTCATATAATGCACTACCAGGGCTAATAAACTAGCTCATATGTAGATTTATAGTGCTCCATGAGCTGTGGTGCACTAGCATCATCATGATGTTGCATCCTAATAGATGCCCCAATGTAGTAAGTGATGAGCCCCAATTTTGGTACAATTCGGGCTCATTTTGGCCTGCTTTACTTGCTCAAACCATTCATCTTTATTTGCTTATGCATGCATTTCTTAGTTATTTCGTGTTGTTTGTAGGAGGAAGGTTAGACACTTTATCCACGTGACTAATGCATTGTGATTCCAGGTTTTGGCATTAAAAAAGGGGAACAAAAGACAACGTAAAAGGAGTAAGGAGACATAAGGTGGCACTGCTGACTTTGTGGAAGGATGTCCACAGTATTGGGACATTCCTCGTGATTCCCACCGAGAACTCCGAGCTCCAATCAATCTCCCCTCCGAGCCTCAGAAGTAGCCAGCTGTCCTACAGGAACAACAGTCATCAACTGTTGACTGCCTCACAAATCCGCAATTAAACTTCAGTGGACAGCCGAGCTCCTAGAATCAAGGCTACTTGGCGGATCATCATTTTTTGTATAAATAGGGAGGCCGTAGCCTTAGATAGGTTGTTGAATCTTTTGGGTTATCATATCATTTTGGAATCAATCCAGTTTGTTTTTCTTTTTGCTGTAAGCCAGTTTGGCATGACATTGAATTATGAATAAAGAGGACAGTTTGTGATCGATTCCTGAGTTTTATTAGGAGACTATAGCTCTCAGGTTAGGGCCCAACCTGAGAGCCATAGATCCCCTCTGTTGTAGTATTGTTTCTATTTCTTTCCAGCACTTTAAGTTTCATTTGCACATGCAATTTGAATGGCAGACTTGTAATTCGATTTTCTTATGAGTTAGATAGATTTTGGTTATGGTACAATTCCTTTCACTTGTTTAGCGTAGCAAATGGTACATGATATCCATTGGAGCTCCAGCAAAATCGTTTGTTAATGCTCACTGCCATCTCGTTTGAAGATTGGGGTGTAGTCCATAGCAGACCACCAAAAACACACATGAATTTGGTTGATACAGTTATGATTTGGATTTAGAGGCTTCCTTGTCATTTATACGAACCACACATCTCTTCAACACAGTCCCATACGTACTTCTCCTTGCGTTTTGGATCACTGTTCAATAAGATCACGGTATATTTAGTGTAGGTTGATGCTTTCTTGGTTTGATCAACAGTTTCAGTCATTTGTTTCATTTACACTCTTTTCATCTCGTTCATTGCCATCTTTTCTGTTTTGACCTTGCATGCAACCACATTTCTTTGCCTTACACCGCGTTCTGCCCTTTCCTAAACATCTCCTAATCCTCACTTAGCCTCATTCCTTGACCTTCCACGTCCATCACTCCAATGCGCTCCCTCCACCTGTTTTCCATCTCATCCTCCCATTCCTGAGCCATCACCGGCCTGATCCTTACCTCTCACATCCCTTCCTACCCGTCCATCACCTTTTCCTCACCTCAGTTCTCCATGGTAGACCATCCTGTAGCAATTCAGAGCCATCCTGTAGCAATTCAGAGACATCCTGTAGAAAACCCTGAGTTTCCTGTAGAATCCCCTGCAGACATCCTATAGGAGGTCTTTCACGCGGTTGCTGAGCTCCTGCACGTGGGAAACCTCTGTGGATGGATGCCAAGGGTCCATAGGGACCTCACTTAGCCTCCCCAACCTATCCCACGCTTTCCTTCCTTCTCCACCCAATCTGCACAATCAAACCCTAATAAGTAACCAAAACGCAATCACTCCACCTCCTTAATGAAAAAGCATAAAAACATGTCCTTGGTAGAGTCAGTAGTTAGACTCATGCATTTCCACTTGTTAGGTGTAGTAGTAGCATTGGTAGAAGTATTACTCATCCTCATTGCATTATAGAGATCAGACTAGTCAAATTAGGGTTTCCTAGGGTTACATGCTTTGATTTACTTTTAGTTCATTTTTGTCAATTAGCTTAGTCTCCTTTGAGCTAGCTTTCGTCCATCATTGATAAAGCTTCTTCTGTGAGCCTATAGAAGTTGGCTTGAGCGCTAACAGACTTGTGCCAGCTGACCA
>APFE030934796.1:117995-141411 GCA_000404065.3 Pinus taeda | reverse complement strand
CACAATTTGGCCCTGCCTAATGAGGTCTCATGGGATCCCAACATTGCCTTGGGTGACCTACAATTAATGGCATTGGCTTCATGGTTAAACCATGAGGACCAAAGAGAAAACGAGGCCAAATTGATCATGAACAAAGAAGCGAAGGAGCCACTGCTCATTAGGCCAGAAATTGAAGACCCGGTGACCCTCATTTCGACACATAAGCAATTAGCTACAGACCCCAAAGCTTCCCTAAGGTGGATGGACAAACAAGCTCAAGCTATCGCCCACTTTGAGGATATGGAAAGGTTGTTGGGGGACAATGCTGCTTATGCTTGTCAGCGTAGGTGGAATACCCTCGGCCACAGCCTACAAGTCCGAGAATATCACACACCCATCTGGATGAGGGAAGCTTTGGCCAGGGTTTCCCTCTACAAGAAATCCGTGCAGAGCCTCCAGGCCAATTGGATTGGCCTTAAACTCAACCCTCCACTACTGCTGGGCCTAACTGAGGGAAATTCAAAGGTAAATGAAGGTCAACAATGGGCAGAGGTGGACAGGACAGCAGGATTCCACACCCGCAGTGAAGACACTACCACTGAGTCTTGGGATGCCAGCGAAGTAGTGAGGGCCATGAAGGACGAGGACTTGGATTGAGTTGCTCAAGGATGAGCAAATGGTTCAGCTGGGGGGTGATGATGAGCCCCAATTTTGGTACAATTTGGGCTCATTTTGGCCTATTTTACTTGCTCAGACCATTCATTTTTATTTGCTTATGCATGCATTTCTTAGTTTATTCATGTTGTTTGTAGGAAGAAGGTTAGACACTTTATCTACGTGACTAATGCATTATGATTCCAGGTTTTGGCATTAAAAAGGGAGCAAGAGACTACGAAAAAGGGGATAAGGAGATAATGAAGTGGCACTGCTGATTTTGTGGAGAGATGTCCACGGTCTTGGGACATTCCTCGTGATTCCCACCAAGAACTCCGAGTCCAATCAATCTCCCCTCCGAGCCTCAGAAGTAGCCAGCGGTCCTACAGGAACAGCAGTCATCAACTGTTGACTGCCTCTCAAAGCCACAGTTACACTTCAGTTGGACAGCCGAGCTCCTAGAATCAAGGCTACTTGGCGGATCATCACTTTTTTTGTATAAATATGGAGGTCGTAGCCTTAGATAGGTTGTTGAATCTCTAGGGGTTATCATATCATTTTGGAATCAGTCCAGTTTTGTTTCCTTTTTCTGTAAGCCAGTTTGGCATGACGTTAAAGTATTAATAAAGAGGACAGTTTGTGAGCGATTCCTGAGTTTTACTAGGAGACTATAGCTCTCAGGTTAGGGCCCAACCTGAGAGCCATAGATCCCTTCTGTTTTAGTATTGTTCTATTTCTTTTTCCAGCACTTTGAGTTTCATTTGCACATGCAATTTGAATGGCAGTCTTGTAATTTGATTTTCTTATGAGTTAGATAGATTTTGTTTATGGTACAGTTACTTTCACTTGTTTAGCGTAGCACATGATATATGACATCCATTGGAGCTCCATTAAAATCGTTTGTTAAGACTCACTGCCACCTCGTTTGAAGGTTGGGGTGTAGTCCATAGCAGACCACCAAAAACACGCATGAGTTGGTTTACACAGTTATGATTTGGAATTAGATGCTTCCTTGTCATTTATACGAACCACACATTTCTTCATCATAGTCCCATACGTATTTCTCTTTGCGTTTTGGATCACTGTTTAATAAAATCACGGTATACTTAGTATAGGTTGATGCTTTCTTGGCTTGATCAACAGTTTCGGTCATTTGTTTCATTTACACTCTTCCCCATCTCGTTCATTGCCATCTTCTCTGTTTTAACCTTGCATGCAACCACGTTTCTTTGCCTTACACCACGTTCTGCCCGTTCCTAAACATCACCTAATCCTTACTTAGCCTCATCCCTTGACCTTTCACATCCATCACTCCAACACGCTCCCTCCACCTGTTTTCCATCTCACCCTTCCATTCCTGAGCCGTCACCAGCCTGTTCCCTATCTCTCACATCCCTTCCTACCCGTCCATCACCTCTTCCTCACCGCAATCCTCCACGGTAGACTATCCTGTAGCAATTCCGAGACATCCTGTAGCAATTCAGAGACATCCTGTAGAAAACCCTGAGTTTCCTGTAGAATCCCCTGCAGACATCCTGTAGGAGGTCTTTCACGCGGTTGCTGAGCTTCTGCATGTGGGAAGCCTCTGTGGATGGATGCCAAGGGTCCATAGGGACCTCACTTAGCCTCCCCAACCTGTCCCACGCTTTCCTTCCTTCTCCATCCAATCTGCACAATCAAACCCTAATAAGTAAGCAAAACGCAATCACTCCACCTACTTAATGAAAAAGTATAAAAACATGTCCATTGTAATGTCAGTAGTTTAGACTCATGCATTTCCACTTGTTAGATGTAGTAGTAGCATTGGTAGAAGTATTACTCGTCCTCATTGCATTATAGAAATTAGATTAGTCAAATTAGGGTTTCCTAGGGTTACATGCTTTGATTTACTTTTAGTTCATTTTTGTCAATTAGCTTAGTCTCCTTTGAGCTAGCTTTTGTCCATCATTGATAAAAAGCTTCTTCTGTGAGCCCATAGGAGTTGGCTTGAGCCCTAGCGGACTTGTGCCAGCTGACCAAGTGACAGCTGCGACAAGAGCTAGTACTTGTGCATATAGCACCGTCGCTTCCAAGTTTGTACGAACAACGGGGTTGATAAAATGAGAGACAGGAAGCCTCAGGAGTTGTAGCATTATTGCTACAATACTGGAGCTCACCATCTTTTTGGCACCGTTGCCGGGGAAGCGTCAGAGTATTAGAAATTGTTGCTTTTCTTCTAATTTCTTACTCTCACTTTCTTCTAAATAGTTTATTTCATTTTCATTATGCAATTTCATTCATGCAAATGTAGATTAGCCTTTCTTGCTTTCATAGAGTAGTTTTCCTACTTTCATAGATTAAACTTTCAATTCTGCAAGTGTAGATTAGAGTTTCAAGTTTGCAATCAATTTGTCTCATTTTGCAGGAGCACAGGAAAAGAACACTCAAACAATAAAAAAGAAGTCCTTTTGCTTCATGCCCCGTAGGAACAGAGATAGATCAGGAAAATTCCTACCTAACACCCCCACCACCTCACTCAGTCACCCTTCACTCTTCGGTGACAACAGTGACTCAGAGGAAACTATAGGTGAACACCACGAGGCATACCAAAGCCCTATAGAAGAAGAAGAGTTAGAGACAACTCCACCTGAAACTATGGCTAATAATCAAGGAGGAAACGAGAGGATAGAAGGTGCCTTCCCTATCCGAGAGACCAATGGTGAGATGAAAATGAAGAACATTAGCCCCTCTGCTTTACCCCATTTCCATGGGATGACTTCCGAAGATCCTGATACCTTCCTATTCGAATTTACTGTCCTCTGTAGAACCTATGACTATACTGAGGATGAACAAAAGCTAAAACTTTTCCCTTCCACCCTCAAGGATGCAGCACTACGCTGGTTCATGGGTTTTCCTGGGAATAGTATCACCTCATGGGCTCAGATGCAGAAAGCCTTTAATCTTGTCACTCCATAATCTTATCACTCCATAGAATAATATTGCTACCACTTCATGGCTTCCAATAGCCTTGAGTGGATGAGGGGGGCTGCTGAAACACGTAATTTCTAGATCGAGGAACATCCTTTCATTATCTAGATGGATTCCAGGCATCAAGCTCTTTCTCCTTGAACATATTTTTCCTTCAAGTTTGCTTTCCAATACTCTTCTTCTTGGGTGACAAATCTCCAAACTAGTTTTTCTCCTATTGCCTTATTAAGTAGTGGGCCCTGTATTCCCAAACCCCCATGATTTTTAGGGGTAATTAGCACAACCCATTTAAGAAAATGGGCTTTTTTTTTTTAGCTTTCCTTACCACCTTCATATAGGAATTTGGGGGTTTCTTTTTCTAAATCCAAAAGGATGCTCCATGGAGAAAGGAGAGTTGAGAATTGGTATAAACAAAAAGAAAAGAGAAATTCCTTGATAAGAACAAGAAAGCCAACATGTTTGAGCCATTGAGCTCCCCAAGAGGCAAATTTCCCTTTAAATTTTGCTAGGAATCCTTCCCATGGTTGTGATGAATGCAATTTTAGGTAGATTGGAATTCCTAAATATTTGAATTCCTTCCATGATTCAACTATTTTAAAACCCAAAATTCTTCAAGTTTGTATTTTCTTCCTTAATGCCACATTCCATGTATAGATATGATATTTCACTAAGTTTGTTTGGCCTCCAAAGGCTTCAAGAAAGGAGTCCAAAACTTTTTTAAACCTTCTAGATATTGTTTTGGAGGAAGCTCCCAAAAAGAGCATGCCATCAAAAAATTGAGAGTGATTGATGCTTTTGATACTTCTAGAAAACGTAGTTCCTTGAAGTCTCGCACAGCTCCTTTCATATTCCAGCCTGTGGCTAAGAGAATATGCCATGATAATATATAAAGAGATAGAGAGTAGCCTTTATGAAGTCCTAAAGTGGCTAAAAAATAACCAACCACTCTTACATTAACCAAAGGGGAAATCCATTAAGTAAATTTAGCATCATAGCTAAATTTTTCCATTACTTTGAAGAGGAATTCATTACTTACTTTGTAAAAGGCTTTTGATGATCATGCCTTCGCCTTCCCGATTTTAATTGGAATTAATTGTCTCTTGAACCAATATGATATTATCAAATATCTGTCTCTGATTCACAAATCCTCCCTGATTCTTTGAGATAATTATGGGCAGAATAAGTTTAAGCCTTTTGGTTGAAATCTTTTGACATTACTTTATAAGAGACACTACAGAGTGGTAATGATCAGAATCTTGAAAACAAAGCATGATTTAGATATTTTAGGATTAGGGTAAAAAGGAAAATTAATTCCCCCCCCCCCCCCCCCCCATATAGTTGTTCTTTAAAGTATAACCCACCATTCTTCAAAAATAAAATTTTATTACCTCCTAAAATCTTGGTAAAAATGTGTAGAGAATCCATTCGGTCTCGGCGCTTTGTCCGAATTGAAGGAAAAGACAACTTAGCGAATTTCTTCCTCAATGGGTTCTTTTGTTAGCACATCATTGTCTTCGTATGATATAGACCTAGGAATATGATCCAACATTGATTGTTTCACTTTAGGGATGCTATGGCCTATGATGCTATACAAATCACTGAAGTGACAAATTTCCTCCTCTTTGAGTGATGCAAAATATGAAGTTTTTATACCTCTTGCAACAATCTCTTTAATATTGTCTTTCCACAGTTGATTTTTTGCATGCTTGTGAACAAATTTTGTGTTCATATATTCATCATTTAACAAAATTCTCTAGGATTTCAAATGCCAAATCTCTTCTTCCTCTTTGATAGATTTATGATAGGCTACAAATTATTCTCTTTATTCTTGTAGTAGATCATGTCCACTAACCCATTCTCTATCTTATCATGTATAATTCTAATTCTTTTTTCATGTACTTGTAATTGCTGGTCTCAAGCCCAAATTTTAATGCAAACTTAAAGCACTTAATATTTTACTCCCATATCGTCATTGGGCTTTCCAACATCCACTCATTGCAAAACTTCTTCACCAGATTCTTGAAGTTTGTTGAGTTTTCCCAAATTGGACAATAACAAAAGGTTATTGTCCCAAAGTCAATGTCTCCTGAGATATGAAGAGTGATCAACCTATGATACAAGTTGATCCAAGGCAAGATTCTGGAACTAACCAATCTTTCTTGGGATAAGAATGAGTCTGAAATTGAAAACATGTCTAAACAGGTAGTAGGATGGCCTAGTCCAACTCGTTTATTGTTCTAAGTGAATTTGTTAGTGGAAGGCTTTACATCTAACAAATTTAATTTATGGATAACGTCTTCTAAATGTTCTTGGAACTGATATTGAATGTGAGATCTCCTCTTTTTCTCCCATTAATGTGGGGTTGTATTGAAGTTGCCACCCAATATGTATTATGATCCAAAAATCATGTTCCCAAGGGACATTAAGGAATTCCAACAATCGTGTTTTTCTTTGAATTGAATAAGCATGTAGATATTGACAATAAAGCATGATGAGCCTCATCAATGGGTAATTATATGGGCTCATTTTACCTCCTAACCTAGTCAAATCAACCATTCTCTTAGCTTATTGTATGATTTTCTTATTATATTTATGGTTATAGAGTGAGTTGAGTTAGTTATGATGCCATGTGGTCTAATATGTGTTTAATCCAGATTATTGATGAATTTTGTGGTCAAAGTCAAGGATCCAGTGGACAAATGGCAGCACTAACTCGAAGTGGACAAAGGATAGGACTTATAGGAGGGAGTCCCCCTCATTTCGAATTCCCATTCATTCAGCTCGGAGTACAAGTAGCCAAGCTCCTCTTTAGTTGTATTTGTATGTTTTATTTCAATTGTAGATTAGATTGTTGTTAGATGTATTTCTTTCATGGTTAAGAATAGTTTGCTTTTGATGATTCAGTAGTTGCTTCCATTTTTGCTTTCTATAATAGGATAAGCAGTGGTAAAGAAAAGATTCAAAAGGCTAGCAATAGTGCCTTGGCTTCTCTTCCTCCCTTTGGGACCATGATATGAGGCAAAGACGCTCTTGTTGCCCCAAAAACACAGATTTTCCTCATTCATAGGACTTCTAATGTTTACATCATTTTAGTTGGTTAATAGTCCAGTTTTCTTTGCTTTAGAACTTTTCCATCATGCTCACTTATGTATTTACAATAGTCCTTCCATGTTTTCCTTTCTTGCAGCAGTGATCAGCATTTCCTTTCATAAACCACAGTTTAGATTAGTTTGAAGCAAAACTCTGTTTTCCTAAATGCACTTATTTCATCGCTTGCTTCATATCATTGGTTGACTGTCAGTTGTCTATGTAGCAGATATCTTTTCACAGCAAATAAACTTATCAGCCATCCCATCCTCCATCTAATCCATGCCCTACAGGTCACTCAAGTCTCCCCTCAATTCTGCCTTAGTTTCCTGCATTTTCCATAGAATTCCTTCCTCTCTCCTTGAGCAAATCCAATCATCTTTCTCTCTCCTAATGATTCTTGGTAGACCCTAGGTGCCCTAACACTTCATTCCAACCTTCATCCACCTTTTCACCCACTCTTACACTTCAAAAAAGCCAAAACTTCTCTGGGCCTCCTCCTGTAGGCCTCTTGTAGAATGTTGTTTTTCCTCATGTAGATTTCCTATGTGCTCCTACAGATTTTCCTGTAGGCTTTCTTTTGAAGGCAGAGTTTGGGAAAAGCCTCCAGAAGGCCACCTGAGACCTCCTAGGACCCAACCACACTATCCTACATCCTCTCAAGCCCCAAAATAGCTTTTCAACACCACCTATTCGTTACCACATTCACAAACAATAAATCATGTACATGTCAAATTCACATAAAAATACATAAAAATCCAAAAAGACGTTTTTTTGCTCATTTACTTCCGGAAATAGCTTAGTTAGATGTTGTTTACTTCTTTGAATAGATAAATGGCTTTATTTTCATGGTTTTTATAGTGCTTTATGCAAAAGTAGGATTAGTTGGTTAAGTAGGATTTACTTGGTTTCCTTTACATCTCAGTCTTTCTCCTTTCTGCAATTAGAATAGCATCCATCTTTCTATCCTTTCATCACATCTAGAGCTTCTTCTGGAATCCATAGAAGTTGGCTTGAGTTCGTGGTGATCTTGTGCCAACTGACCAAGTGACAACCTGCAGTAGGAACTAGTACTTGTGCATACAACACCGTCGCTTACATGTTTGTTACAAACTACCGGGTTGATAAGACTAAACAAAAAGACGAACAGCGCCAAAAAGAAGAATGAAAATATTTTTTGTTGGTTTTTGTTTTTTTTTCTTTTCCGTTGATAGTACCTGCAAAATTGAAATTGATTGAACAAAACAAATTGCAACTAACTGAAATGAACTTGCTGAGATGAAATTTGCAGAATTGAAAAGGAAAGCAAGGAAATGTAGAATTGAAGGAAAAGAATGACTAGTCTACTCTTGCTGAAATGAAATTTGAAGAATTGAAAAGGAAAGCAATGAAATGCACAACTGAAGGAAAAGAAAGGACTAGTCTACTTTTGCTGAAAGAAACTATTAGCAGAATGTTGCAAGAAGAAAATAGAAGAAAGTAGTAATCACAGAATACTCTGATGTTTCCCCGGCAACGACGCGAAAAGATGGTGAGCACCAGTGTTGCATCAATAATGCTGCAACTCTTGGGTTGCCTTCTTTACTCTTATCAACCCAGTAGTTTGTAACAAACTTGGAAGTGACGGTGTTGTATGCACAAGTACTAGTTCATACTGCAGGTTGTTACTTGGTCAGCTGACACAAGATCACTAGGAGATCAATCCAACTTCTATGGATTCTAGAAGAAGCTCTATATGTGATGAAAGGAAACAAAGATAGATGTTATTCTAATTGCAGAAAGGAGAAAGATTGAAATGTAAAGCAAACCAAGTAAATCCTACTTAACCAACTAATCCTACTTTTGTAGAAAGCACTATGAAAACCATGAAAAGAATGACATTTATTTATTCAAAGAAGTAAACAACATCTAACTAAGCTATTTCTGGAATTAAATCAGCAAAAAAACCATCTTTTTGGATTTTTATGTATTTTTATGTGAATTTGACATGTATGTCATTTATTGTTTGTGAATGTGGCAACAAATAGGTGGTGTTGAAATGCGGTTTTGGGGCTTGAGAGGATGTAGGATGGTGTGGTTGGGTCCTAGGAGGTCTCAGGTGGCCTTCCAGAGGCTTTTCCAAAACTCGGCTTTCGAAAGAAAGCCTATAGGAAAATATGCAGGAGGACACAGGAAACCTATAGGAGGAAAAACAACGTTCTATAGGAGGTTTACAGGAGGAGGCCGAGAGAAGTTTTGGCTGTTTTGAAGGCGTGAGAGTGGGTGGAAAAGGTGGATGAAGGTTTGAATGAAGTGTTCGGGCACCTAGGGTCTACCAAGAATCATTAGGAGAGAGAAATATGATTGGATTTTCTCAAGGAGAGAGGAAGTAATTCTATGGAAAATGCAGGAAACTAAGGCAGAATTGAGGGGAGACTTGGGCGACCTGTAGGGCATGGATCAGATGGAGGATGGGATCGATGATAAGCTGATATGTTGTGAGAATATATCTACTACATAGACAATTGATAGTCAACCAATGAGATGAACCAAGCGATGAAATGAGTGCATCTAGAAAAATAGATTTTTGCATCAAACTAATCTAAACTATGATCTATGAAAGGAAATGCTGATAATTGCTACAAGAAAGGAAAGCATGGAAGAATACTATGGTAAATATAGAAGTGAGCATGATGGATAAGTTCTGAAGCAAAGCAAACTGGACTATTAACCAACTAAAAATCTGAAAACACTAGAAGTCCTATCAATGAGGAAAATTTGTGTTTCTGTGGCAGCAAGAGGGTCTTTCCCTCAGATCATGGTCCCAAAGGGAGGAAGAGAGGCCAAGGCACTATTTCCAGCCTTTTGAATCTTTTCTTTACCACTTCTTATCCTGCTATAGAAAGCACAAATGGAAGCAACTACTAAATCATCAGAAGCAACCTATTCTTAACCATGAAAGAAATACATCTAACACCAATCTAATCTACAACTAAAATAAACTAGCATTTGCACCAGATGTTGCAAAGGAAATGTCGTAAGGCATAAAGTGCGGAAATCCATTATCCATATAATGTGTGCATTAGGTCAATGACCTAAATATCAACATGTCTATTCACTTTTTCTAAATGTTGTAAATGACCAGAATTATAGAAATATTCCTAAATGTGTACCAATATTTATAGGCACACTCCTTATACCTTAAGATTTTTGGCTGTAGCTTCAGATTTGGAAGTGTTGAGATTTACCAAAGCTTCAATTCTTGCTTCTTCTCGCTGATATCTGAAATTTACAGAAAACTTGAATGCTCACAGATTTTGTTGTGAAAATTATAGATAACAAATGTTAGCAATCTATTAATTTAGAAAAATATTTGTCGAAGATAAAGGTCTTATCGTGTTTATAAATACATAGAATTGTAGATTAGAGCTCATATCAACTTTAAAAACTGGAAATTGAAACAGAAAAAAAGAGAAAACATAAAGGAAATTGAAACAGAATTGTAATACGATCTTTTAAATGCATTAACACTAAGCTAATGATATGTTCTTTAAAAATGCGCCCATGAAAATCGTTCTCTATTAACGCAAGCAAGAGATATTTAATTACCACTACAAATTGCTTTGACATTTCTTGTGGTGGTCTTTAACACTACATCTAATTGGTAAAGTTTATGTTAAAAAACAATTAATTACATTCCTGGTCTAAGTAGAAATTTGTTTTTTGTTATGTAGAGGTTGTGTTCACAACAAGCAAACACTTTGTGAAGAAAAGGGACAAAAATATCATAGCTTTGAGGGTGGAAAGCTTTGTCATGTTAAGCAAGGCAGAAGTTGACTCAATTCAAGATTTTAATCTCAAGCATGTCACATCCAAGGAGAGTGCCTTTGATCAGGTCCATACAGAAGGGAAGCCTTTGCATCAAAAGACTGTAATTGCAGGAATTTCAACGGATAGAAAAGTCTAGTAACTGAAACAATTGGTTTGAAATTTAGTCATTCTATGTTTCTTCAATAACATAAACACTGGAGCATGGGAGATGACTCACAATGCTCACACCTTTTTAGAACATTTATTGAAGGGGATTTGGCTTACTTATTTGTTTTATATTTCATTGTATATTTAGGAAATTAAAACATAAATTATGGACTAAACAAGAACATGCCTGGGGATAGAAAATTCTTAGAAAATGGTTGTCGGCATTCTAATCCAAAGAATTGGAAAGAATCCCCAAACTTGTCAACTTTAAATGTTGCAAGCATGCCAAATTCATTATCTCTCTTTAGTGCTTCAGAAACGTCTCAAACATCAGCTCTAGATCTTCTTCTTGTATGTCTCAAACATCAGGTCTAGATCTTCTTCTTGTGCCTACGTGCCTACTCTTGCAACTTTCAAAGGGGTCATGCCTTTCCAGCTACTCACAAAAATGATTTGTGAATCTTATTTTTCTTAATGTTAGATATTAATTTACCAAATCCTCAACAAATGAATAGAAAGAATTTAATGATAAAATGGAAATTTCGAAAAACATCACAAATAAAGATATAATGCATTGAACTTACAAGCCACCAAAAAACTGGAACAAAATATCGATGGACATTATCATGACCAAATGCACACCAAGTGTAAGAAATATTATTTGCAATGTCAACAATCTAGCACATTCAAAACTAATATTAACTGCCATTTATGTCAAGTCTCCTTTCCTTGCACAACATAACATCTCAATCTAGTTTCAAGTTAAACATGAAAAAAATTGTGTAATTAAAAATTGAAAAATAGTTGGTTTTGAATACATAATGAATACAAAAACTGTAATATAGATTTCAGTTTTGACTTATGAGTTACCATATCAAGTTTTTACAATACCCAAAATTTCCAGCATCTCCCCATTTAACTCTCTTCGTCTGCAATCTTCACTATCTGAGTTCCAAGTTCTAGAATAATTGCAATTTTTCTTTGAAATCGCTTCCTTCTAAAGCTCAGATAGAAACATTACAATGCCTAGGAATCAGACACAAGAAGCAGCCCACTTGAACAATTAAAGGGGCGCTTGAGGGGCAAACAACTAAACACGAGGACTTTCATTTGGTTAAGCTATCGTGATAGCACGTACTTTTCTTTCAAAATCACCCAGGGATTTGCACATGGCTCCAATTGCTTAATCATGGCTCAAGAAATTTAACATTAGTGGTTTCCTTAACATACAACCATCTTCACTGCTCAACTTTAACCCCACTTGCAAAAGCTTAAAATTAGAAGCTGAGACAAAGATGGATATTGCAATTTCAAGCAAAAACATGAAATGGCTATTCATACATCAGTGCATAAATTAAAGTAATGATTCCTTACCGGTGCTTCTTGCACAATAACTAAATAATAGAGGCCAAAATAAAAGGAATCGAACTCAATCCATAAGCAAGGTTTCACAATTCAATCAACCATTTAATACCAACACTCTAATGCCTTCTTATCAGTTCAATGGATTGGTATAAGCACCGAATGGAAAGCTGATCAAACTCAGCCATGTAGCAAATGAGTAGACAAAATCAGTTTAGTGATTTCCCAAAATCCTCCATTCACACTCGCATCTTTGGTGGCTTTCTGGTACCAATCATCTATTTATAGAAACCCTTAGCTCCAAGAAATCAGCAACGAATCTATTGGGTTTCGTTTGTGAATATACAGATGCATCATCAATAGATAAGAATAAAAATCACAATCTAAATATGAAGCCCCATATAACCATTTTATTCAGGGGCAGTTCCATCACTACCATCAAAAACCTGGCCACGCAATTAGCTTGCTTTTCTATTGTTACACTCGTCAAGTTGTGTACTACAACCATAAAAGGAAAGGTCTTTATAATATTCCAGTACAAGAAAACTAACTTCCTATTCTACATCAATTTGAAATGGCCAAGATCTCTGCAGATATTAGGACTGGCAACCAACCTACCTTGAAAACAGGTTGCACAAAGCCGTAAAAAATAATCTATCATAAATAGAGTTATTACATGCACAAGGTTCTTAAAACCCTCCGCCTCACATCCCTTTACAAGGAGGATGCACAAATTGCAATATTATTTTATTGTGAATTACACAAGGGAATTCCTAGTATGATGAACTTTATTGCTACATCTTACCAGCACATATTGTACGACCGAGACATTTAACTTGCTTGCTGCAACCATACTAGCACATAATCTGCAATAGACACACCGATATCTTGAAGAATTCCCCCAGAGCTCTTGACTGTGAAGTGCTTTGAAAGTTTGAAGTTTGAACATTAGCCACCATATCATGTGATTCTTGATTATTATTTGCATGGTTAGGACTGTCAAATAATATTCCTTTGAGGTCCCAATTGCATTAGAAGGAAGTCCAACTAAAGCATGCCGCTGAATATCTAAAGTCATACACAGATACAATGTACAAGCATCATAGAGCAACTCAATATAAATAAAATGAGCAAAGGAACCCCCTCTTCTGAAGAACCAGAGCATCTCTTCCATGACTAAGCAGCCATGAAAGATGTAATAATAAAAACCATAACCATCCCTGTTAAACTGATTCTGATAATGCTTCAGAGGAAGCCACATTTTTATCATGAGGATTAGAATGATATCTGGGCAATTTCCCTCAGAAGCCTTTGAAATGGTAGCTTCCAAATTAGCAACTCCATGCTCTTCTGATACTCGATTAAACAATTTGCAATAAGATACATATAATATAAAGAAAACATTGTAAACATATCGATAGAATCTGAAGCAAATTTAAACTGTGTGTACATAATGAAGAGAAACTGTTCCGGGATGATATCTATGAGGCTTCTTCACGATTGGAGGATGATATCTATGAGGCTTCTTTACACCTCCGGTCGTGGGAGCATATTTACGAGAAACCTAATTTAAAAAAGGAGCTTCAAAATAAAATGCCACAATAAAAACAACACGCCTCAATTAACTCCACCAAAGATGCAATGAAAGAAATATAGGAAGGTCGTTACCTTTGTTGCGAGCTGCTTCCCTGGAGTCTTTTGTCCGGTATATTTCTGTGTTGTATGCTTCGTACGAGCCATGATTCAAGGAAAAGAGCGATCTACAACACAGAGAGAAAGAACGAAAGCATAAGACCAAAGCCCAAACATCAAAATAGAAAATCCAAAACCACAACAAAAAATTATTATCAATCTCTTTCAAAAAAACCACTTTTAGGCAATGGAATCGCGATCACACCGCCTTATATAAAATGGAGATTTTCCCAAACTAAACCCTCGAAAACAAATTTGAAGAACAAGGAAAATAGGAAATCAAAGCAGACATATACTTCTTAAATAAAATGGAGATTTTCCTGGACTAAACCCTCGAAAACAAATTTGAAGAACAAGGAAAATAGGAAATCAAAGCAAACATATACTCTGAGACAAACTAAAATGGAAACAAAACATGGATCCTAACCCAAGAACAACCACAAACCCTAGGAAACCAACAAAATTCACTAATTCAAGAACAATCTGACATAGACTTATGAAGTTGGAATTGTTGAAATTTTATAAACGGTCGGGCCACCTTCTAGGTGGCTATTTATTTCAAAGGAAACCAATCAACATGGTGCTACGAATCAGCAAGAGAATTCACTAATTCAAGAACAATCTGACATAGACTTATGAATTTGGAATTGTTGGATCTATTTATTTCAAAGCAAACCAATCAACATGGTGCTACCAATCAGCAAGAGAATTCACTAATTCAAGACCAATCTGACATAGACTTATGAAGTTGGAATTGTTGGATTTCTATAAAAGGCCGGGCCACCTTCTGGGTGGCTATTTATTTCAAAGCAAAGTAATCAACATGGTGCTACAAATCAACATGGTGCTTATCTAAAAATGTTGATGAATTACATTAGATAGTAACCAAATTACTAGAAGTCGGAAAAATGAAATGATCGACACATTCAACAATAAGGCTCAATGCACTGTAGCAAAAGAAAGCAATCACGTTGTTATCTTACTCCAGATATGTTATATGAAAACATGAAAATATTCATTATCATTGTCAATGTTTTGTATTATATGATATAGCATGCTTGACACATTATTTCAAAGAAAACATATACTTCTTAAATAAAATGGAGATTTTCCCGGACTAAACCCTCGAAAACAAATTTGAAGAACAAGGAAAATAGGAAATCAAAGCAGACATATACTCCGAGACAAACTAAAATGGAAACAAAACATGGATCCTAACCAAATAACAGCCACAAACCCTAGGAAACCAAGAGAATTCACTAATTCCCCCTTTGTCTGCTTTGATTTCCTATTTTCCTTGGAATCTAATCTACAACTAAAATAAAACATACAAATACAAGTAAAGAGGAGCTTGACTACTTGTGCTTTGAGCTGAATGAAGGGGAATTTGAAATGAGGAGTAATAAATGAGGGGGAATCCCTCCTATAAGTCCTCTCCTTTGTCCACTTCGAGTTATTGCTGCCATTTGTCCACTAGATCCTTGATTTTGACCACAAAATTCATCAATAATCTGCATTAAACACATATTAGACCACATGGCATCATAACTAACTCAACTCACTCTATAAGCATAAATATAATTAGAAAATAATACAATAAGCTAAGAGAATGGTTGATTTGACTAGGTTAGGAGGTAAAAAGATCCCATATAATTACCCATTGACGAGGCTCATCAAAGCATACTTAATTTGAAGGAATATGTAGAAAATGAGTAGCCAACTAGCGAGATGTCGAACTAGATTTTGGAAATCTGAGTGAACACTGAGACCACATGGTAGATATCATTCCTGAAGCTTCTCGTGCATTAACAAAAATAATCCCACTACCATTCCAAATCTTGTGTTGATTTTGGAGGACCTCTTGATCCCCCATTTTTGTCTCACAAAGTAGGAGAACTAATCATCTCCCTTTCTTGATTAAATATTTCACTTCCTCCATCCTTTCTTTCGACCACAATTCCATGCAATTCCAGGAGAGGACCCTCATTACTTACTTGTTGTATGAATAGCCCCTTGCCAAGGGGCTGAATTGCCTCCTTTTCTGGTGTTTCTATATCCCTTTAGTTTTTGATCTAATATTTCCCGTGTTCCCATTTCCTTATGCTTCTCTTTTATTGGTTTGCCAACCAACCTTCAATTAGCACCTTTCTAATTCATTTTCCTTTTGCACCTTCGATTTCTCATCAGCTGAGCTCAAAAAGGAAGTCTCCAATTTGGAGGTTTAGGGGGCAGGATTTGTTCCTTTTTCATGGAAGATTCCACTATTTGCTTCTCTCGTATTGGATCATTTTCTAACAGTAACATGGATTCATCATTTTTCTCTAGTTCACGCCATGGTCTCACCTCTTCTTTTACATTGGTTTCAAGAATTGACGTTGCTTCAATCACCGAATTGAGAGCCTCAAAGTTGGTAATTTTCTCGTTTTAACCTTTACTAGATCCTTCCCCCTCGAAGTGGATTGCTCTGGGGAAGTTGGTCCTTTCTCTTTGTTATCATTTTGATCTAAATTATTTGTAGATTGTTTTTTTGTTTAAGTGGGCCTCTTATCCTCTTTTGTTGTTGCCATTATTCCCCTTCATTCTCTTGTTTTTTGTTGCTCCTCTTGCTTCATTTTACATTTTCTAGCAAAATGGCCATATTCATGGCAAACCTTACATTATAAAGGAAGTTGATCGTAGTCAACCTCCTGAATATGGGTCCAACTATATAAATTTAGGATTATTGCTATTGGGAGACCTTTATCTAGATCTACTTCCACACATATCCTTGCATAGGAGAAGAGCCCCTCTGGTGGCTTAGCTTGATCAATGTGTTTCCCAAGTGCATTGTTGATATTTTTGAAAGTAGTATCATTCCAACAATGCAAGAGAGAAAGAAGGAAGATTTACCCAAATAGGGGCAACATATGGGACATCACTTTTAGGGTTAAAATTTAGGCTCCATTGCTCCATATATAACCCTTGGCCGCCCACCAAGTACTGCTTTCTTGGAAATATCAAGTGTTGATCATCCTTGTTCTCGAAAAGGAAGGTATGAAAATATTTTCTACAGAAAGCCGAAGTGACAAAACTCTTGATCATGAGTTTCCAATTTTTTCAGCCCATAACCTCAAATAAAACGGAGAGTGCTAGATCCCGATGAATTTTCCTGCCAAGCCACATTCAACCTTTTGCAGGGCTCGTGCTCTTGACTATGGCGCAAAAACCTTGACCTTTTGAATTTCTTCTAGCTTCTTGACAAAACTAGAAGGCTTTGTCTTCTTGTATCACGACTCATTTGTGACCAATGCATTAAAATCAATGATATTTGGAGCATGGGGTGGGAGAAAATGCATAGACTTGCCCAATTTTTCCATCTAGTCACAAAAAAAGCACTACATCCACTAAAACTCCCAGAGTTGCATATCTCCCAGTGTTGTATGTATTTAAAAACATATTAACAATTTTTTTTTCTTGGATATGTGGTTCATAAATAAATTATCTCAATACCCATATTAAAAAATATTTATTTTTTTTTATATTAATAACTATATTATGTCCTAGTTCCATGATGCATCGATGCTTATGTCTTATACACATAGGGCACTAGGGAGGAAGCACCCTAAGTAGTTATATAAAAATAATAATATTAAAAATAATATTTTTATTTTTTAAAATAATATATGATATTAAGTGCTTTCTATGTAGGATGCTCGGGTTGTTAATTTAGGGAACGCACCGAGGCATACATATGAAGCACCAAATAAAGTATATACAAATATAATTATTCAAACTATTTTGTTTGTATTTTTTAAATAATATATGATATTAGTGGTTCTTTGGCTAGAAACTCGTGCATTAACTAGGTTCGCATTGAGGCATTCTTATGGTGACATCATGGTAATGTTTATATTACGCGTAGTCTAACGAGGTGAAGGAGTTTCCCAGAAAGATATGGAAATTCTGGTCATATTTAGAGAAAATCCGGTAAGGATTTTTGTAAATCCAAGTTATAGTTGTTAAACTTCAAAATTTTAGGTGTCCTAGATGTTTTTGATGGTGCTGAATCCATTTCCACCATCAAAAACAGGATTCAAACACTGCCTCTACAAGATTTTTTGAAATTTTTTTGCTCGGATTCCGGCCACTTTGGCATCCAGTCAATTCCTCTACCTTAGATGACTCTATATTATTTCATAAAAATAGTTTTTTACTAAATAATAAAAAAAAATTATTATGTTTGGTGTGCTCTTGTTATGTACCTTGGTGTGCTCACATTTTGCTGAAGCACTCAAATATTTTTTTTATATAAATATATTAAAAGTGATATTTTATTATATTAATAAATGATATTTTTGCACTTGTTTGATGAGGCATCGGTTCCTTATGTAACTAAGTGCATTGATGCATTGTTATAATTTGTGGTGTATCAATGAAGAACATACACTAAAATGTCCAATTCCCCGCTTTCACTAGCAACCTTAGCCATAAATAGAGAATGGATTATTTTTTTGGAGAGGTTTCATAAAAACCTCCTCTACAAGGTATTCCCCTTGTAGTGACTGGAAAATTTCCTTCGTCTTGGTGTCCATGATTCACTCTATTGTATGTTACTCAATGTAGTCAATATTGAGTTTTATAAGGTCTAACTACTTGGTCACCTCTAAAGTTTCCAATAGAGGCAGAAAATATGGTCAAAATAGCTCCACATTAAATGCTTGGTGCAAGATAGTAAATGGGGAATACTTAATTCAAAAACATTTTAACCCACAACCTTTATGATTGTGTAAGGCCCATGTTAGAGTTGTTTGAGATTTTTGTGGGGGCCTTTGAGGTGATCTTTTTGTAAATGAAACCACACCTTATCATCAACCTAAAAATTGTGTGGAATTTGATGTTGTCATGTCACTTATTATACTTGGCATTACCTTTATACATGATATCATGAATCCATTGTTGGAGGTGTTAGATTCATTCAAATGATTTGGATTCTCTATTTGTCTTGACCTGAGCATGGGAAGACTTTTTCGGTGAAGATGTAATGTGCAAAGCTACAATAATGGGGGCCAATAGCTAGAACCCCAAACACACTGGTTAATGATTGTGGTCAATAGAGCCATGGAGGATTATGCTATATCTATGTTGAACATATGGAAGGATTTCAGCCCATGTACATGGATGCTTGGAGTTGTACATGCACAAGATATCCACAATCATCATGTTCACCACTTTTGTTTATCCATCTTTTTTGCGGTGAAAGGTAGTTGATTTGATTAACTTGGTATCCATCAAAGACCATGAGTTGGATCAAAAAGTATTGAGGAACTTGTTGTCCCTACCTGAAATAATAGATCAAGGTATACAAAAATCAACCCAAACATATTCAAAGAAGAGTTTAGTAGTGCCTTTGGTTGTGGTACTTTTCTTACATGGTGCCAAAATGAACATATTTACAAACCAATTGAAAACCACAAATATATAATCATTACCATGCTTGGGCTAGGACAAAAATGCCATGTAATTCATGGATAATAAATCCCGAGGCTTGTTTGGGGTAGGTAGAGGAGTGTACAACCCCTACTTCTTAAGGGTTGGTTTAGTGATGGCACAAATAATGCATGATTTGATATATCAACTAACATCTTGTTTAAGCTTTAGGCACTATAAATGTTTTTGAGGTATTTCTATTGTCTTCTCCACACTGAAGTGCCCATCTAGTTAACTATAATGTGCCTCCCAATTTAGCTTGTGAAACTTGCTTAAAGGACCATAAAGGGGACCCAAGTAGCACAAGGGCATATCATGGAGGTGGTTGTCAAGAACTTGCTTGCTTGTGATTAAAATATGGTATGTAGCAGCAAAGGTAGAGCCACTATTACATAATTGCATCCACTTAGAGGTCTCCTTCCCATAAGAGTTAAGAACTATGGTTAGTGTCACAACCAAGGGCCAACTACGATAATTTTTGGCATGGTTGGTGCTTATATTCTTCTATTTGATGTTCAAGTGGAATTTTTGTAGGTATGTGGACCATTTCTATTGGCGATCATTCTGTAGCTTTACTTTTGTTTACATGAATTGTATAAGCATATGATCAATGCAAATGATCATATCCTTCCCTGGAATATAATGCTTCCACGGTCGACATACCTGCATGATGTAGTACATCTCCTTATCATAGGCGGGGTAGCTACGAATAATATCAAAGAGTGTTTCACTATGATAGTCCACTAGATGTCCTTGTTAAGTGAGGAGTGCAGTAATAACATAGTAAAAGGAATTTCTATCAATCTCAAATGGTAATTGCAAGTATGGTAGGGTGAGGAATGCTGCATAATAGAGGCAATATTTTAGATCCTCAAATGCTTTCTATTGTGTCTTAGACAAGGTAAACATCACTTTAGCTCTACCCTTGGTCACTTGACTTAAAGGATAATTGATATGAGAGAATATAAAGATAACCCTTTGGTAGAAGTTGGAAAGGTCCAATAAGCTATGAAGCTATGTTAGAGTTGTCAGGGCTGGCCAGTCCTAAATGACTTGGAGCTTGTCTGGGTCCACAACCACCCCATGTTCATCCATGGTGTATCACAAATACTGAATTCTCTACATGCCAAATGAGCATTTCTTTAGATTGGAATGCAACTTGTGTTGCTACAAGGTGCTTAAGACGAAAAAATAGTTTGTGAAAATCCACATGATATCATCCATCATCGTTGTGAATGTTTCTAGAGCATAATTCAAGCCAAAAGGCACGACCACTCGCTCAAAAATTCTTCTCTATATTTGAAGGTTGTGTTCCATACATCGATTGTTTAATTAGAACATGATGGTAGCCTTACTTCAAACCAATCTTATTAAAACATTTGGCACCCTTAACCTGATCAAGAAGATAATTAATCTACGGGATTGGGTATCTATTCTTAACAATGATTTTGTTTAGTGATGCATAATCAATACAGAGTCTCTATGTCCCATGTTTCTTCTGCACTAATGAAATTGGGCTTTCGTAAGGCAAGAACCTTGGTCAAATCTGGCCCTTTTGGATGATATTATGAATATGAAATTTTATTTCCTCATTCTCCATAAAAGAGCATCTATGTATTTGAACATCAGATAAAGGAGCACTGAGTATCAAGTCAATTGAATGTTTGACTTGGTAATGTAGAGGCACCCCCACATGTGAAGTGAAGATACCTCTTTATGCCTATACAATCTTGTCCACATGATTCTACTATGAAGAGAGGCCTCATGCTGAGGTTGTGGTGGTTGTAGTGACCTTTTGTTCACCTTTTGGTTAAACTATGAAGAGGACAAACTTTGTAGCATGAAAGATTACCTTTCAACATTGTTTTGTCAAGATTAATCAAATTTTAGTAATTAGAACTACCTATAAACAACAATACTATAGAGTTGATACTCATAAACAACATGATGCTTCTAGATATAAGATTTTCCTAAAAGAACAATACAAACTTCGACTGGGGAAACATCACATAGTACCTCATATTTGAATGGCTTGATGATCTATGATAGGCAATATTATTGGTTGATGTGGACGTCTCATCATTGTCTCAACCAACTGATGGTGTGTGGTTAGGTGTGGTAATGTTGGGAACCTAAATCTCTTGATGATCTTGGCTAAGATAAAGTTCTTTTGGCTCCAACTCTCAACAATGAAATGTAGTGGGGTCCCCTTCACCCACAATTGTGAATGAAACAAGAATTCCCCCTCCTCATGCTCCTCTAACACCTTTGGTTCGATATTTATGGTCATGATGGTAGCACTAGGTCCTACATCAATTATCCACTTTTATTTATCCTACTTTAAATTATAATTTCATCCAAAATATATTCCTTTTTCTTTAAGCTTGGCAAATGATGATTGTTTCAAGTGATATTAATCATAATTGTGGTAAGGGCTTATGTCTAACTCACACCACGTTCTAGTGTCCTTCTTGAACATCTCATTATCCTTCTTTGCTCATGACTTGGGTTGGTTGTCTTGAGGTTGGATACCCTTTCTTTGTCCCTTATTTTGTGAGTTAGGGCCACCTTTTCTAGGCTTCTATTGCAACATATTTATGGACCCAAACTCCCACATATTTCTCTACTTAAATTTCTACTTGATTTTACCATCATATAAATAAATGGTTGCTAGTGAGAAGATGTACAAGAAATACATCGTTGTTTTGATGCACCTATGTTGCACACTATGGTACTTTAGAACTAGGTGTCACTCAGAGCCTTTGATACCCAACTTTGAGTGAAAGGTAAGGAAAATGTTGGTGTAGTCCAACACTTTTTAGTTTCTCTCTTGTTGTAGAGTTGTCCATCTTTTGAAATGGTCATCATAGTTCTCTATGGGGTAGAATTCCTCCTTGGCAGTGTCAATGAAGTCTGCCCAAGTGGGTATGCCTTGAATATTTTAAACTCATCTTCACTATGTATCTCCTATAACCTTCCTACCAATATTTGACATAGGGAAGGGATTTCAGGAGCATGAAGGTGATCATTTCATGGTCAGATTTTTTTTGATAAAGTAATAGAACTCTCATAGATTTAACCATTTATTTAAAGCATATACAAGTTATCAAAGTCAACTTGTACCTTGAAGGTTGTTGGACCTCATATATAAATACTTTTTGAAGGTGCCTTGATAATTGTTGGTGGATCAAAGGATTTGGGTGAAATTGTCTATCATCTCATTCTTCCACTACACAAGTTATTCCTATAGCAACAACTTGATAAGATCTCCCACTCTATCATCTTTGTTTTCCTCTACATTGTGAGGTCATTTGGACCAGTGAGAGTGATAATTTCGAAGTGAAACTAGCGGAGACCCATCCCGATGTACCTTGACCTTGCTCAAGGACATGTACTGAGAAACAAAAAGGAGCATGTTATTATGATACCATTGATATAAGATGTACAAGGAACAAAATGAAAGCCAAGAAATGAAAAGGAACACAAACACATAAAAATATAATAGAGAACATTGTAATATAGTGAAAACCCAACTTTTACTAATGAATAAAATAGCAGGATATTGTAGAACACAAAATGGCTAGAATTGGAGTAGTTTATCTCTGAAGAGATTGAGATGGCATCTACACCTATTCCCAAAAGCTATTTCAAGAGCTTAAAAAAGGGTCTTTTAATAGAAATAAAGAATCCTAATGGTCCAAAACTCTAACCCTAGAATATGAAGTGCCAAAAGATTTATGAGCAATAAGGTGGTTAAGTATTACATCAACTTCCTAGGGGCACACATTTTACATACAAACTCTATTTGGGGCACATAGTAGCTCGTTGAAAATAACCATATGAGGGTTATAACTTTTGGCTGGGTCTAGAGAGTTCCATGGCAACCCTTGATCCAGTGGATGGTAGAAATACATCATTTAGGGCCTCAAAATGGCCTTAGAAGTTTGGGACACAAAAAACTATAAAAAAATTGCCAAGAAGATAAAGAACCATTGAGTCAGTAGAAGAGGTGGATGGCCACCAATATCCATCGGGTTAATAAATTTCTTTCATGACACCCAAGTATTATTCTTTTTCACATTGTCCCCTATTATCACCAAAATAGGTCTCTGATAGACTGCTGATCAGACTATCTTAGTGTAACTATTTCAGACCAGACTCTTGGCTAAGGATTAGCCTCCCTAACCTGAGAGGGCTCTCTCAAAGATTAATGATATTGATTAATGATAATATAGATGGCTAACTCTATCTT
>APFE030934796.1:88232-110182 GCA_000404065.3 Pinus taeda | reverse complement strand
TTTATATATATATTCAGTAATTTAGGTGGTGATTAAATTGAAGAGAAGTCTGATAGCTTCAGACTGTCTGTCGGCCTTCCTATATTGAATGAATTCCTATGTTGTTTAATGGTAGTGATAAGGGTTCCAGCGTTGCACTAATATTGATTTCTATTCTATTCTCAAATAGCTGTTGTTTCTGATCATTCTTATATTTTGAAATAATATTGATTTGTATTGTATTCTCAAATAGGTGTTGTTTCTGATCATTCTTAAATTTATGTCTATAGCTGAAATCTCAGAATTGCTAGAAGGAAATTATCTTACACGTATTTTGAAAATGTTTTCTGTGTAATTGCTTGAGAAAGTATGGTGCTATTTCTGTTACTGTTTCTAGGAATAAACAATTCAAGCTTAAAATGAAATTAACAGAATCAATATATTTCAGTCATCTATTTAATAGATTGTATCATTTTGTTATCTCAACTGCTACCATCTTTTATGAACTTTATATATTGATTCCTTTGAAATTTAATACCGACTTTTAGGAATCAGATGGATAAACACATTGAAATCTCTAACACAAATTTATTGATTCCTCTGAAATTTAATACCGACTTTTAGGAACCTTGAACACAAATTTATCAAGACAAACATACCCATAAGAATCAAAATTGATTCTATCGTGAAATGATGACTGTAATTCCATCTGGTCACTCAAATCTCGAAGACAGTATGAGTAAACACAAATTCTAAGAGAATAAAAATCGATTTAGTTACTTACAGGTTCGAAGACAGTATGAGTAAATACAAATTCTAAGAGAATAAAAATCGATTTAGTTACTTACAGGTTCACTGGCAACGAGCTTGGCCATGCCATCTGAGATTTGTAAAGCAAATCTTAATAATTGAAATAAAATAAAATATTAAATATTAATAATTGAAATAAAATATAAAAAAGGTAAAAGAGAAAAACTTTTGGGTAGCATGCCTCTCATCCATGCACCACATGTGCACTCCACCTGGCGTTTTCTCAATACAATAACTGATGTGTCGATCCCACAGCTTCTCTCATCCTCTACTTGGCGTTCATTCACACAGGGCAGTGTAAAATTTGAAAGTTCATTCGCACACCGCATCCGCATGGAGCAATGTTAAAATGCAGGTGGGTCCTAAATTTGAAAGTGCCTCCACACAGAGGAGTGTTAAAATGCTGGTGGGTCCTAAATCTGAAAGGTCATCCACAAAAAATGGATATTAGATTCATTCATGCAAGACTTCTCATCCATCTTTACTACAGGCTCTTATCCCCGCGCCCATTATAACCATAATGGAACTATAGTTTGGTTATATGATCTAAGTTCAAGGGTAATATAAATCCTTATATAATATATGGCTGTTAACATGATTTTAACAGCCATATAATTAAAAATATTTTACATTTACCATTCTATTTTTCCAAACAGGCTTTAATCCATAATAGCATTTATTAATATTACTAATACAACTAATAGTAATATCCCAATCATCATAATTATTTAATGTCATATTATACTGTTGAAATTTTACATTTACAATGAGGCCCTAATTAATTAGATTAAACGATTATATCCTATAACCTAGATAGGAAGTTATAGGATACCATTTTGGTGTTATGAGTGAGAACATTCTTGAGGCCTGGAATTTGCACCCCCGGGCAGGGACTACGGCTACGGCAGTAGCTCCCTTGTTAATAATCTACATATTAAATTTTATAAATAAAAAATTAAATCTTATTACTCGAATAATGTTTATCGAGATTAATTGTTACCCAATTTATTTAAAACACGTTTTGCTTCACCAATAATATCAACAAAGTATCGACTTTAACTTTTTCATACAAAGACGTTGGATCAAGAAGGCTTCCTGTTGGGCAAAGCATCTCTTTTTAATTGAGGTAAGTGGTTTTGTTGGACACAAAACCTTTGTTCTCAACCTTGGCTAAAGTATCTCTTTCTTCATTTAAGAGCATCCATTTCCTTTTCAAATTTGGAGCATTATTCTAATTTTCTTGCTCTTTGTTTTTATTCCTTCGCATGTAATTTGGATCATTATTTGCGGTTAATGGTCCTTTCTTTAGATTTCAAACTCAAGATACTTGTGGTTAATTGTGGAATAATGCCCAACTCAAGATACTTGAGGTTAATTGTCCTTTTTTTAGATATGCATTTCTTAAATAGGAAATGATAATGCAAAATTCAAGATGGAAAATACAAAATTAATTCTTAAATAGGAAATGATAATGCCAAACTCAAGATGAAAAGACAAAATTAAAAATTCTTAAAAGACAACTTAATATAGGAAATATCAATGTTTGCTATAATGACAATGGTGTGGTGGCCTTGAGTAAGGAGGTGCATATCCAACTAAGAGCATGCACTACTCGAAATTTATAAATTTGGAAAACAGTGAGGACAAAACAAGGGACGGGAGGTATGACGAAGTGGTGGTGAGGTATTGTAGTCACAACAAGAGAGAGGAGTAAGGATTAGAGAGGTGATGGGATTGCTTGTCTAAGAAGGCCTCAAGAGAAGTATTTAGGAAGATAAGACAAAGGGGGAGAAAGGGAAAGCATTTTCAAGGGGTGATAGTAATTACAAAAGGATGACAATGGAAAGTAGTGAGATTTAAGGAGAAGTATGTTATGAAAGAAATTGCGATTCTCAAATAGGTAAGATTTTCTTTGATCTCTTATGCTAATCATTAGAAGAGCCAAACCTCATTTAACTTTTCAATCTTTTCCATCAAAGTGTAATATAGTTCACCTCTTTATTTGTTTTTTTTTTCTCCTCCACAGTGGAAGGATTTAGGAACTTGGTGGTAGATCATGAACGAGAATTAAATATTGGTTCACTTACATCTTATTGATAGTCTATATATGAGCACTAGTTAGCGAAGCTAAACCCTTAAGAACTCGTATAATGAAGTTCAAGTCTCCTATTTGAGAAGTTTGGGAAGTAATTTATGAGTCCTTGAGTTGGATTATGTTGCTAGTTGTGTTGCCTAAGTTCTTGGAAATGATCACAAATTCATATCACTTATTGACTCAAAATTTTGGTGTCTTGATTCTATTGTTAGTTCAATTATGTTGCTACTTATATTACATCATTAGCTTTGCTCCCAAGTTCCAGGAAACTTCTCATATCATGCATATATTCTAGGATTTTTTTTTTTTGCCTCTTACTCTTGTTGATTCAAATTTAATTTCAAAAGCTTGGTTAAAAAGAAGGGTATGTTTTCTTGTAGATTTTATCCATTTGTCTATATCTCTATAAGGGAGAATAATCTATATTAAAAGTTCATTTATGATTAGTAATAGTTGCTTGTCTTTGATCTTCCAATTTTTCATCTATTTCATTTTCCAACCCATGCAATTTGTTGAGTTTATTACTTCATAATGATACCTCAAAATGCACAATCTTGTGATAAATATAGAAAATTTAATTGCTACTTCAAGTGAAAGGTTTGGATTTTTTTCTTGAGAATACTACATCATTCTTAAGGTGGTCTTGAGGACTATATTCCACATATTAGAGATTAGGACTATTTTGGCAAAACAAACTTTCATTCTCCAATGAACTTGTCAATAATGCACAAATTTTTTTAACCAATTATATTAAGAAAATATTTGCAACCGGGGCACACAACAAAGTAACATAAAAACAAGGAAACAACTATATTGTCAAAAAATTGAGGCAAATGGCTCTATATTAGTTATTGTCAAAATTCCCATGAAGAATTTTGTTCTCTTAATTTTCTAGATTCTCAAAAGGACTATATTCCAAGATACCTTGCATGCGTATATTTGCATGAATTGGTTACATAACAAGAGACAAAAAATAACACATGATTAAACTGGATTTCGAGTTTGACTTATTGTTACCATTGGTTGAGATACTATAAAGACTTTCTTTTTCTTTTTCATTTTCCTTATTTTTGTCATATTTCTTTTGAAATAGTTGAAGATATTATTGGTTTTTTTTAGGTTTGAAGTATCTTGAGCTAGTGATTATTTTTTTCTAGAGACTTAGCTTTGTCAACCTTATTTGCATGACTCACCATTAATTTAGAGCCTAACTTACCTTTAGTGTCTTGCCTTGAATCATGTGATACTGCTTCTTTTGTATTCAATCTTTGCATTACCTATTCTTGTTTATTTTCTTGAGGTAGCAAAGTCAAATGAATTGGAGGATCTATTGGTAGTGATTTATCTCATAAGCCTATTTGGTGATCCTCTAAAGAACCAAACCATCAGGTTGATTTTCACTAGTGCTTCCTGTTTTTCTTAAACCCTTTTCAGGATTGAGCTATAATATGAAATATGTTAAAATAATCCCTAAAACACAAGGATATTCTCCAATAATCTAATTTCTAGGTCAACGAATAGTTTTACTTGTCAACATAATTTTTGTTGGAAACCCTACATTGAAATCCATTTCCAAATGTATTATTTCATATGTTTCTATACTATGACTTTCAATTTCATGAGAGATAATATTGAATTTTCATAGACTAACTAAATGGTTTGAAGAGAGGTTAAGCACCAAAAATGCAACGACAAATTTGGAAGCCTCACCCAAATAGGAGTTATGGTTAAAACCTTTACGAAAGGATTGGAAAAGGGAGACCTTGGACTCATGTACAAATCTACATTGCCCCAAAACTATGGACTTGATACTTTGCATATAGTCAACAACATTTACTAGAATCAATAACGAAGGAGTCCTTTCCACAATGGTGGAAAAATACTCCATAATTAATCACTAGAATCTAATATTTCGTAATCTAATCGTGAAGATCTGAAAGCCAAGGCTAAAACCCATAAAAATAACAAACTAAGTTGCTAGAGCTAAGAAAATCTTCTTCTTCTTTAGTATTAGTTCCCATGGGAATGGAACTGAATTGGGCTTCACCCACCAAAATAGAGAGAAAGAGAGCAGAAGACCCTTGCTACACAACATCCTTCAATGAAAGCCTCTAGAAGCACCACTATTAATACTAGATGTAGACAACTTGTGGAAGGGCACGCTAGAAGGAGATTTGTGGCATATAATAGTAGTAGAGCAGGGCACGTATCAAATATGCCATGCATCTCAAGCTGCGAGCTACAGGGCACATGAAAACAAGCATTAATATACTAAAGTTAAACCCTAGCTGCGAATGCCAAAGAAGAAACTCAATAACTATGCTTTCCAAAGGCAATGCACTATTTTACTAAGGAAATATAATTAGGCATAACTATTGGATCCTCAAATTGTGCTCAATTTTTACACTCTTTTCCTTTTTCCATCTCTTCCACACTTATTATTGATACACTTTCAGGTTCCAAAATGCAATATTAGTTATAATAAAAGGTGTCAAATGATTATTGCGCATGATATAGATTTTCTTGATGAAATTAACTAAAATATCTCTTTGGCTACTAAATTGTGCAATTTCTGTAGCTGACTAAACTTTATGTAGCTTATTTAATGATTAGACAGGATGTAGAGACTTTCAAAGTGAACAAAGGACATTAGCGAATGCCAAATGTCAAGGACATGCTCATCCACCTACTATGGCAACTCAAAGTATCGATTAGACTAAGAATGTGTTTGGTCAAACATCGAGGTCAACATTGTTATATTTGTGCGCAAGGGTTTTCAGAAGTGGTTTCAACATCTAGTGAGCGTGGCAAAGATGACATCAAGAAAACTAGTTTCATGATAATTGATAGCTTATGTGTAGAAGAAGATGGTCAACATGATTTGCTACGATAGAGAAAATCATGCCACATCCATTTCTTAGTTATATTCAAATACTGTGTTGTCGATCCAGGAACTTGCCTCTCGACATTTCTTTCTTTAAGTTGTTAAAATAACTAGTGTATAAATATCTCCTTGATATGCAAGTGGATATAATGAAGGATATATCATAGATACTCTGTTTGGAATTGTTGAAGACTGCATGTTTTTATTAATAAAAGTACTCTATTCTTGAAGTGAAAACGCGTCTTTAGTCAATTTGATTTGAATTCATAACACCTTGCACTCAACGGGAGGCCCCCCTGGAGAGTTGTAAGATAGTTTAGGTGTTTTGATTTTGTAGTCATTTCAATTAGTTACAGTTGGATTTGCAATTAATGTCTTTGTTCACTTACTCATTGTTGGTTTTATTGCACAAGATTGAGCGCTCTTTAAAATTGAAAACAACCATTTTTTTTAGTTGTTATCTCTTTTCATTAATATTTTACACTTAGTCTCATATTTAGATGTTTATAATTATTCAAATATCCATTGCATACATTAGTAATCTATCATAATTTGAAGTTTTATTCGTGCTCTTTAGTTCATTTGATTTCAAATAGTTTGGTTTTAGAATCAGTTTCAATTCTGTTTGATAGAATAGTGTTTCAATTTGTGGCAGTAGAAGAAGATTGCATTTCAAGAAGTAGAGTAGCCTCTCAATTTAATGCAAATAGAATAGTCATTTCCATTTGACGCAAATAGAATAGTCATTTCCATTTGATGCAAGTAGAATAGTTATTTCAATTTGATGTAATTATAATAACCATTTCAATTCGATTCAATTCTTGTCATTTGATCTTGTTTTTAAAAGAACAGTTTGTCATTTTCAAGTTTGATAGAAAGAACATGTGCATAGAGTTGAGATGAGTTGATCTTGATTTAGTTATGTTCCCTAATTTCCTTTAATAGATTAAAAATTGATTTGGTAAAGAACAGAACTCCTAACATATATTATGCACATGCACTTCATAAGTACACGAACCTTAAATTGACAATTAATGAAGTAATTTAACTGCCAATTAAATTACCCAAAATTTTTGGTGCCCTTGTCGGGGAAGTGTATATAGGACTTTATTTTTTATTTCCATATCATACTAGATGCATTCATTCTTTAGAAGCACAATTAAAATCATATTAAAAGAATTTAGGATGCTTGCATAGAGAACGAGATTCTAGGGGCAGATTTGTAAGTAGAGGTAGAGGACGTAGTTCAATACCAACATCAACAACCATCCTAACTAGAACATGTAGTACAACACCATCCAATAACACTTTCATTCCATCTATAGCAGGTATACATAGACTCCTCGAGGTACATAGGTCTGAAATTCAACCTAGGGACTCACCAACTTCATCCACAGAAGATGTAGTTGAAGAAACCACATCACCTACTGAAGGAGTTGTATTTCTCTCTTCAATAGGTGAACAACTCCTAGGAAAGGATTTAGAAGTGCCTAGTGAGGAAGAGGAAGAATTTTTTTTCTGATATACCATTAGTAGAAGAACCATAGGAAGAAGTAGACAATCCTATTGTTGAACCTTATATTAGCTCTAAAGAATCTACAATAGGAGGAGAAGGAGAAGGAGAACTACACAATGAAGAGGGTGAAATTATAATTGGTGGAGGAAGAGGTAGAGGAGGAAATATGGGAGGTGGTAGAGGTGGAAGGGGAGATGATAGAGATCAAGACCGTTATGGATTCCTTATCTTTGATGAAAATACCACAATTACCATGAAAAATATCTCACCTTCTATTCTTCCTAATTTTCATGGCTTGAGAATTGAGTATCCCAAATTTTTTTTTTGAGTTTGAAGTATTATGTAGATCATATTATTATTTACTTGATACTCTAAACTGAAATTGTTTCTAGCCACTCTAAAATATGGAGCCCTTAAATGGTTCATGGGTATAGGAACACACTCTATTAGAACACATGATTAAATGAAGAGAGTATTCCTAGAAAAATATAAAGATTGTTGTATGCACTGTAACCTTAACGATTAAGTATTTAAGATGCTTCAAAGAGAGGACGAAAACCTTGAATATTTGCTGGAAAGGTTTTCCTATAATATAAAAGGGCTAAAATGCAAATTTTAGATGAAGAGACACTAAAAAATATTTTGTTAAATTGTTTTAGAGATTATTGGCTTGATCTCCTAAATTTAATGGGCAAAGGAGATGTCTCTCAATTATAAGTTGAGGAAATTTGTGAGTTGTGTAAACACATTGCAAGGGGCAAAGAAAAATATGGTAAAAACCCGAGAGACCTAATCATGTCAAGAGTAAGCAAATATGCATCCAGAATAGTAAGTGGAGCAAAATTATGAAATTTTCTTGATAATTTCAAAATAGATATCCTTGGAAACATTAGTGAACAATTGGATACCCTAAGGATACAAAACAAGAAAAAAGCTGAGAATGTTGCATTATATATTTTCTATCCTGGGTGTAGGAAAATCATGCTATAAGAGAATGTCTTCTGGATAGTGTTGAGATATGCATCATATGTGCAAAAAATCATGATAAAAAGAGTGTCCCTCAATACCCAGGCTTAAGGTTGTATTTTAGGATGAAACCGGGACAAGTCAAACTGAATCACTTTGCTTTATTGCTAAAAGATCACAACAACCTCAATAAACAGGTATGACACAAGGTGCCAATCCTCAATATCAATCATATGCACAACCATAGAGTAATTGGAATAAATCCATGCCTTGGTAACCTTGGCCACCCCAACCTCAAAACCCATCTTGGGCACAAGGTTGGAAAAACTCTTACATATAAATCCTTAGTATCCTCAATTACAACATCCATATACTCAATAGCAACCCTATTACTACCCTACTCATCTTACTCAACCACAATTCCAACCCCAATCATCAAATCAACCACTTCCCTTGCCATCCACTCCATTTTATTAGAAATCCAATCAACTACCCGCTCAACCACTTCCGATTCCAAACAATAAAAATCCTCAACTATCCATTTATAATGTTGAGATTCAAAACTTTCAAGCTTGCATGATTTCCCTCCTAGGTCTAATTGATGACCAACTTAGAGATGGTAGGGTTTTGCAAAAGAAATCACCACTAGTTTTCATCCAAAAATTTAAGGAGGATAAAATTCTTGAAAAAGAGGCACCTCTTGATCAGGAAAACATTCCTCCAAAGAAAGATGTTCCTACACAATTAGGTGACAACCAAATAAAGCCAACTCCTACAATTCCTCTAGTAGAGCAACCTTTTGTTTCCCTACAAAAATCCCTTTTCCTGAAAGGCTTAAAATTGATAAGTGAATAGAAAGGAAAATTCTTTTACCTAAATATGATATGCTAGATGAATTGAAAAACATTTTCATAAAAATTCCCTTACTTTAGGCTATAAATGGAATACTTTTATTTGCAAAGATAATAAAGGAGTTACACATAAAAAAAACGGGAAGAAAAAGAAAAGATGTTAAAAAGATTCAATTGGTAGGAAAGATTGTAGATATTATGTTCTAGAAACCAAAAGTTCAAAAATATCTAGATCTTGGTAGCCCTATTGTAAAAATTCACATCAATGGAATTGGGATTCCAAATACTTTGATCGATTTAGCACAACCATTAATATTATTAGCAAAAAAACTATGGGTCAATTAAAGTTTCGTAATCTTCAATATACCACAACTCTATTACAATTAGCAGATAGATTTGTTATCAAAACTAATGGTATATTCAAAGATGTGTCTATATCTTTAGATTCATGGGAGTATCCTATTGATTTTATGATTTTAACTCTCTGGAATAACTTAGGAGGCCATCCATTGATTCTCAGTAGACCTTGGCTAGCTATAGCTGATGCATACATAAGTTGTAGATCTGGTGATTTTCTGATGGTAGTTCTACTAAGAGATTCACATTGTATCCACCCGCTAAAATAATCAATGAAGTAGAAAGTGAAGTTTGGATTGATGATGATAATAAACACTTTGAGTACATTCAATCAAAATTTACTCTTTCACAAATAGATGAAGATGATCAATTGATAAGTTTGATGAATAATAATTTTTCTTCTTCATATTTTGAACAAGATAAAATTTTCAAGAACAATGTAATATTGAATATTTATCATCTCGTAAAATAGCTTTACATTCTATGGAAAAGTTTCGCAACCCTTTAGTAGATTTTTTTCCAAGAAAAACATTAAACATTAATAATAATTTGGAAGAATTTCAAGAGACACAATTGATAAAGATGCTACATAAACATTATTTTGCATATGCATGGGAATACACTGATATGAAGGGAATTGATCCTAACACATGTTTGCATCATATTTACATCTAAGAAAATGCCAAACCCGTTAGACAACCTCAGAGAAGGATGAATCCCAATCTTAGAGAAATTGTTAAGGAGGAACTACCAAAATTGCTTAATGTGAATTTTATTTATCCAATATCAGATAGTCAATGGGTCTCACCTTTAGTGATTGTTCCTAAGAAGAATGGGAAATGAAGAGTGTCCATTAATTATAGAGAATTGAACAAGGCTAGTTTAAAATACCATTTTCCACTACCTTTCATTGATCAAATACTAGATACCTTAGCAAGGAAGAAATAATTTTCATTTCTTGATGGTTTCAGTGGATATAACAAAATCCAATTGGCACCAGAAGATCAAGATAAAACAACCTTTACATGTGCATGGGGTACATATGCTTACAATGTACTTCCATTTGGGTTATGTAATGCACCTACAAAATTCCAAAGAGAAATTTTAGGTATCTTTCTAATCTAATTCATGATTGAGTAGAAGTTTACATGGATTATTTCATTGTTTATGGAAATACTTTTGAAGAAGCCCTTCAAAAATTAGAAAAAGTTCTCATTAGATGTAAAGAAGAAAATTTTCATTAAGTAATGAGAAATGTTTTATTATGTTTAATGAGGGAATTGTTTTAGGCCACCATATTTAAGGTGATGGAATCGAGGTGGATGAATCTAAGGTAGAGGTAATTTCTAAAATTTTAGTTCCTACTTTCCAAAGAGATGTTAGAAGTTTTCTTGGTTTTACAGGATATTATAGAAGATTCATAGAAAAATTCACAAAAATAACTTCTCCACTCTTTAAACTTCTTACAAAATAATGTGATTTTGTTTGGAATTCTGATTGCCAGAAAGCATTTGAATCACTGAAGCACCAATCTTAAGAGGGCCTAATTGGTCTCTCCCTTTTCTCATTTCTACTGATGCTTTAGATATAACTTTAGGAGTTGTTTTGCGACTCAAATATCTAACTCCTTATGCTATTTATTACACACGTAAAAATTTGACTCCTGTAGAGTTAACTTAAATGGTAACGAAAAAGGAGTTTTTAGCTGTTATTCATGCCATTAATAAGTTTCGACACTATATCATTGGTTATGAAACTTTCATTCATACAAATGATTCTGATATTAGATATATAAGCAATAAACAAAATACTAATGGAAGGATTACTAGATGGCTATTATTATTATGGGAATTCAATATTACTATCCTAGATAGGCGAGGAGAGGAAAACACAATTGCTAATTTCCTTTCTAGGATGCAAAATGATAATATTGATACCCCTGTGAAGGATAATTTTCCTGATGAATATAATTTGCAGTGTCTACTAAAACTCCTTGGTTCATGGATATTGCTGACTACTTAGCTACAGGAAATTCCCCCCCCCCATAGTTATCAGCCAAAGAAAAATAGAAAGTCATAAAAAGCAGTGCACCTTACCCATGGATAGAGGGAGAATTGTACCGCAATGGACTTGATAATATCATCTGAATATGTGTTCAAGAGGATGAAGTACTATAGATATTGAAAGCCTGCCATGATGAACCATTTGGAGGACACTTTGATGATAAAAGAACTACTTACAAAGTACTTCTTTAGGGATATTATTGACCTTCTCTTTTTAGAGATGCCAAGAAATATGTCAAAAGATGTGATAACTGCCAAAGGATGGGAAAACCGATTCTATTAGATGAGATGCTTTTACAACATCAGGTACTTGTAGAGCCTTTTGAAAAATGGGCTCTAAATTTTGTTGGTCCAATCAACCCTCCATCTAAACAAACAAGGTATATACTTGTTTGTATAGATTATGTTACTAAATGGGTAGAAGCTAAACGACTTCCTTTTGCTATTAAAAATTCTCTAGTTACATTTCTTTTTGAGGGTGTTTTCACTCATTTCGATGTCCCAAGGGAAATTGTGATAGATCAAGGTACTCAATTCACATGAAAGTTGGTGCAGAAAATTACGGAGCAATACAAGATCAAAAGTTGAAATTTTACTCCATATCATCCACAAGCCAATGGAGAAGTGGATTCTACCAATAAGGTACTTGAAGCAATCTTGACCAAGACTGTACATTTTTATAGAAGATATTGGGCAGAAAGGCTTCCAAAGGGACTTTGGGCATACCATACCACATGGAGAAACAATATTGGACACACTCCTTATGAGCTTGTCTATGGGAAGCAAGTTTTGCTTCCAATTTAGTTCCAAGTGGATACTTTTAGAACAACATCAAGGTTGGGGCTTGATCTATCTGAAGCTCAAAAATAAGGGCTAACACGGTTGAATGAGCTAGATGAAATCTGACAAGATGGTGTCCAAATAACCAACATAGTACAACAAAAAATATCTAGATGGCATGGCAAATTCATCAAAGTTAAGAATTTTAAGCCAGGTGACTGGGCTTTTCTCTTTTACTCCAAATTTAAATATTTTCAAGGAAAATTTCAGACACATTGGCTTGGTCCCTATGAGATTGATACTATTTTTGATAATGGAGCAGTTAGAATTAGAAATATTGATGAAAAAAATATTACTTTCCTTTTTAATTGGAATACATTAAAATTGCATCATATGCCCTTAACAAAGGAGGAATTTGTCAAAAATCTACAAGAAATGTAGGCTTTAACCCTGTACATAAATTACCTGCAGACGAATTCTAAAATACAAAAAATAAACAATGATGAGAATATAAAACAAATACACAGAGATTTCCCCTAGATCCCAAAACTGGGACTACCAGATTGATTTTTCATTGTGTTCCTTTCAATGTTACAATACATATATATACATGTTGAAGCATTCATAAACCCCAATCCATTAACCCTGGATTAGGACAAAACTGTAGTTCCCTTGATCATATCTACAAAATACCATGGGTAGAAAACCATAATACCTAAAACCATGTGAAAAATCCATGCACAAAACCATAGGTAGGTTCACCCACCTAATATAGGGTCCAAAACATTTTTCTCGAGGCGCTACCCCAGACCCCATGCAGGCCCCCCTAAAACCCCCCGACAGGGAGGGTACCACACCCTTGAAACCCCTCAACAGGGGGGCTACACCCCCTCTGTGAACCCCCTAGTGCACTTGACGCAACGAGAAAGCGGAGGCTATTTCCCCCCCATGACCCCCCTGCACGTGCGACTAGTCCTGGAAAGAATATCACACACACCCAACGTTCTCCCACTTGTTGTTTTCTTTTCCACACAGGGGGTCACAGTAGACATTAGTAATTGGTCTAGCCCTACAATACCCATTGTTTCTCTACACCAATAAAACTTCTCAGTCCTTGAAGACTTCATAAATTCATTTACAACATTCTTCAAAGTGTCCACCTTTACTAGCAACACATTTTTGTCATGACGAAACCTAGATGGTAAATCAATGTGTAGAGTAGGAGTGCTTCAAAATTGGATGTCCTGATCCAAGATTTAGAATCAGTCTAGTGAAAGGATATTTTCTCAAATTTTGAGTTTTGTGCATGAGAACATGCAGCATCCTTAGTGCGGGGGAATGTTGGATCCTCGAATTATCCTCAATTTTGACACTCTTTTCCTTTCTCCATAATTTCCAAACTTGTATTTTATACATTTTTAGGCTCTAAAATGCCATTTTAGTTATAATAAAAGGTATTAAATGATTATTTATCATAATCTAGATTTTATTCATGAAATTAGCTAAAATATCTCTTTCACTATCGAATTGTGCAATTTTCGTAGCTGACTAAACTTTCATTAGCTCTGTCCATGGTTAGACACGATGCATATATTTTCAAAGTGAACAAAGGACATGAACAGATGCCAAATGTCAAGGAAATTCTCACCCACCTATTATGCCAATTCAAAATATCGATTAAACTAATAATTTTTTTGGTCAAATGTACAGGTCAACACTATTTTGTTTGTGCGCAAGGGTTTCAGGAAGCGGTTTTGGAATCAAGCGAGCGTGGCAAAGATGACATGAAGCGAGTGAGTCTCATGATAACTAATAGTTGATGTGTAGAAGAAGATGATCTGCATGATTTTGTACAACAAAGAAAATCATTCCAAATCCATTTGTTAGTTAGGTTCAAAGATTAAGTTGTCAACCCATGAACTTGCCTCTCGACACTTATTTCTTTATGTTGTTAAATAACTAGTGTATAAATATCTCCTTGATCTACAAGTGAATATAATAAAGAATATATCATAAATATTTTGTTTGGAATTGTTGAAGGTTCTCTGTTTTTTTTAATACAAGTACTTTGTTCTTGAAGTGTGAATGCATCCTTAGTAAATTTGATTTGAATTCATAGTGCCTTACACCGAATGAGAGGCCCCCTTGGAGAGCTATAAGATAGTTTAGATGTTTTGTTTTTCTAATTGTTTCAACTAGTTACAGTTGGATTTGCAGTTCACGTCTTTTTTCACTTACTCTGTTGATTTCATTGCACAGGATTGAGCACTATTTAAAATTGAAAACAACCATTTTTGTTTTAGTTGTTAGCTCTTTTCATTAAGGTTTTCCACACAGTCTTATTTTATATGTTTAGATTGATTTATATCTCCATTGCCCACATTAGTAATCTATTATCCTCCTGTTGCAGCAGGTTACTCATATTTCATGATTGACATTTTTACAAGCCAAATATGTCATACTTTGCATGCTGCAATGCTCCATATTTGCTAACAGTCACCAGAGAAAGAGCCCATGAAAGAGCGGCTGTCAAAGTTCAACTGCTGTATTCCAATTTTGAAGAGTCATTCCATTCTTGTAGAATTTTCAGCTAAAGGGAGGTCCAAACAGCTTAATCTTGGTCTCCCTAGGTTTCAATTTCCTGTTTTAGAATATAGAGAATGAACAATCTGTCCAAACAACTTAATCTTGGCAGATGCTTAGATAGGTAGAGAATCAAAGGAGCCCAACTGCTTAATCTGGGCCCTTGGAAGAAATAAGTGTAGATATAGATAGGAGGACAGTGCAAAAGAAAAAATTGAAAAGTTGGGTCTGCAAGTCTAAGTGCACCCATACCAAAAAGAAGAAAAAATGTTAGGTAAGTAGGTTGGGTAGGTAATTTTGAGGTTGCAGAATGGTGATTTGTGATCAACTCCACATTTTCAAGTGTTATATTTATCAAGATCACAGTTAGCAGGCAGCTTCTGTTTGAGGTACTTCAAGCGAGGCATGACTAACTTCCCCTTCTTCTTCTTCCCTAAATAATTTACTAACTTCCCCTAAAGAGGTCAAGATCTGCTTGATATCTCTTAGTTTCATCATTTTCCATATAATTTGCCTTGGTAAAGATCTGCTTTACTCAAGGAGGGTCCATACTTGCTCTACAAAGTTCTATCTCCCCTTTAAAGCCTAAGATCTCTGAAACTTAGTGCTTTCTTCTCATTTTCATATTAACTCCTGACATTATTATGTAAATCCTTACTTATATCCCTTCCCCCTACTAAAACTATGATAATAATTCCCCTATGTAAATATCCCCCCCTCTGGTTGAAACATAACCATAAGTATCTCCTTGAGAATTACTAAGTCACCTGGATCTTAGTAAGAACCCTCTTCTCTGCATAAATTTCCCTTCCCAAGTGTTTGGAATCCTTCCAAAACACAAATAATCCCCCTCCAAATGCATTAACCAACCCCCCCCGCCCATTTCTTTGGAATTTATTGATATTTGATTAATAAATAACCAACACGCCAAACACATTAACCCAAAAAACTAAAGTTCTAACCCACCCGCGCCGTGAAATATTAAAATTTAACGCGCACGCGATTTCACTAAACCCCATGCTTCTTCTCCGCCTGACAACCGTCGGATCAGCCCTCCCAGATCCAACGACTCTTATGCATATCGGGCGCCCTCTTGTGAGGGTTCGTTAGCACCCGATGTTCGACGGTTTTACCGACGTACACCGGGACAGTTGGCGGCATCCCATTGCATCAGGCCGCCCCTGACAAAAACCACCTCCGTACCAAAGGCGGTCCGATGCATATCAAAACTGCCCTCCCCTCGTGTAACAGGAGCGCTGCGTCACCCCGCCACGTCGCCTCTACCTCACCCCTTCCTGCCAGCGCCTGGCTGACGTCACCCTGCCACCGTCTCCCGCCACGTCACCACCCCTCCGTACTTCCACGTCACCCTGCTGATGTCATATCCGTACAAGGGGGTCCCACTGCTGACGTCATCTGCCGTACCGCTAACGTCAGTAGCCAAAAAAGGAAAAAACGCGCAAGCGCAAAAATCAAGCTTCGGAGCCCCGTATCGAATTTCTAAGGCAGTTTTCGATGTGCGATTAGCGCTAATCGCGCATCGCTACGGGAAATAGGCCATATTGGGAATCTTTAGGGAATATTTTTATTCCTCAGACATTTTTGCACCGAAAAAGGCAGAAAAGGCCCAATTTTGCAGTTTTGAACGTATCAGAAGACAAAGAGAGACCCAGTTCAGAGATTAAAGAGTATCAGAGCAAATATGCAGCCAAAAGCCATGTCAAAGAGTATCAATGTAGCGGCAAAGTGTATCAGTGAAGATCTTCTCAGGGCTCGAGGCGAATGAAGCATTAAAAGAGAACCTTGAAAGTTAAGAAGCAGTTAAGGAAGCATTCAAATCCCACGAGCACAAATGACTGCACATTGAACTCACAGAAGATCAGTGGATCAGAACTCAATGCACAGTTATTACAGAACCACTGCACCAAGTCACAAAGGACACCACATCAATTCACTTTTTGATCCAGCTGCCTTTGGCGCAGCCCAAAGAAGACTTACTTGCATTTAATTCCAGCATAAGTTAGGTTTTGGAAAGTTTTTTTTACAGACCTCGTTAGGTAAGTTGTAATAAATACTTTTAGATATTTTTCCTATATATACCACCCTAAAAAATGTAGTAGGGGTTGGTTGGGTGATATTGGTTGTTTTTATTTTACGCTCGAGCAGAGACTCGCACTGTATATGTGATAATTTCTATAATCAAAGATTGCTTGAGAGTTCGAAGAATGAATTGTGCCTGTGTTTAATTGGCTGAAGAGTGATTGTGGAATTCCTGTGCTTCTACATGGTTCAATAAGTGTTATTTAACTCTGTCTAGTTTCTTATGTTTGTTTATCATCTATGTTTCACCATCTAAAATTACAGAAAGGAAGAATAGATTAGGATTTGCTTAGCAGCACCCTATGCTCAATTTCTGTGATTTCTGCATGTTTTCATCAGGAACAGCTATGAATATGCATACTTAAATGATCATGTTTACACTGTTTTCTTTCACATATGAATGCAAAATTAGGAATCCTTAACTGCTCCTAGATAACCATTCATTCAACTCCTTTCTCTGTCAGCTAATGAAATATTATTAATTGCCTTTCGTCCCTGACTTTCATCCCATCTTTTCAGCAAATTGGTATTGTTTCATGTATAGCTATCCTGCTCTATAATCCTCTTGTGACCAAGAAAACGCAACAGCAAGCCTGAATCCATGACTCCATGCCCAATGGTTTGAAACTTATCACACTATCCCTTGCCTCTCTGCTTGAATGCAACTTCCTTACATTCAAACCCCATCCAAACTCAAACAAAACCCACTGAATTCATTAGCTAGCCTAAAATCATCATCAACAAAGCTAAATCAGTAAGAGAGAGCCCTCTCTGATTGCAGGTAGGCTAGAAACTGCAATCCAAAGATTGGTTTGTGGTTACCTCGGTCGTATCCCTTCAGGAGATTAGGGACAACCTGAGTGATAACATAATGGCGACTCCACTGGGGAACTCCTTAGATAATCTTACAAAACCAGTCCAAAGCTCCACAGAGGAAGAAACCGACCTTTAAAAATCTCGGTGGACCTGTGTTTTAGAAAAATTTCCAAAAAACAGATTAGAAGCTGGCTCCTAAAAAGCAAACGCGTCATACAAGATCAAATCCTGATCCAAATCGCCAGGTTGCTTTTGAAAATCCGAATTTAATCCCTAAGATCATTAGAAAACAAAAGCAACAAGAAGACCCTACTGCGTCTAATCCTGAAACAGTCCAGCCAAGCGGTGTTCCAACCCCTGTCAAAGTTCTATTTCGGTCAACCCCAAGTTCCCCTGGTTCATCATCCCCTTCTCCAAGCAGCTCTTCTACACCTCCATCCTTTACACATACTACCACTACTACTCCTTCTACCCCGGTTGTTCCTGTTATCCCAATTGCCCCAGTTTTTCCACTTATCCCTGTCAACATGGCTAACAAATATGCACCTTTACACCTGCTTGCACATCCCGGGGCTATGCCTCAGGATTATCAGACCAAAATAACTTATTTTGATGGCACAAGTGCCTGCACAGCTCTCCATCATACAAAGAAAATGCAAGACTACTTTGAGAGCTATGAGATTGACGATGATAGCGTGAGAATGAAAATGTTTGTCCAAAGTCTAACAGGCGACGTTAGGACTTGGTTCAGAGCACTCCCAGCCAATTCCATAGCAGACCCAGAAGCCTTATACCAGTCATTTATCAACAGATGGGAGAAAAAGAAAGACCCCCTGCACATACTATCTGAATATTATAACATCAAAAGAGGCCCTCAGGAGACTGTCTTGGACTATTGTGAAAGATTTAACAATGTTTATAATGCAATACCACAGAACTTGAGACCCCCACCTAACCTTGCTTTGTACAAATTCCTTGATCGTTTTGATGCCGAAATGGCCTATCAGTTAAGGGAAAGAGACCCTCAAAGCCTTACAGAAATTCAAAACGTTGTTGTTAGTGTGGAGGCAAATCTAATTGCCAAAAGGAACAGAGCCAGAACTGAGAGAAGAACCACCTTCAAGGAAGAACCCTCAGCCTTCGACCAGAAGCTTGATGCTATTATCAGTGGCATCCATAGGCTAGAAGATAGAGTAGAGAATGTTGAGAGGAAAACATCATGGGAGGGACAACAACCCAATGCCATAAGGAACCCAAATTTCAGAAAAACCCAAAACTCAAATACTAGAAGGGCTAGTCCCGACCGTGATATTAGGCCTCCTTTCCAAGAAAACTATGCGGAAGCATCCACATCCAGTGAGCCAACAAAGGAGACTCACATGAACTAGACAGATTCAAAAAATGAGCAACATACTTTTCTCACTCAAGAAGATCAAGAGCATCATGACGTAAACCAATTTCGAACTAAGACTGGGGATCTTTTGATTTCAAACAAGGCTATGATTCTGCTGTGTATGAGGTGCAAAAACAATATAAGTTGATAACAAGGACCATTGATGTCCCTGCACCCAACAAAACAAAGGACAACAAACAACTCAACAAAATTAAAGGCAAGGTCACCATAACTCAACCAGCTGATAGTTCTGTCCCAAACCCACACCAAGTGACTGTAGAAGACATAACAGACGTGCGGCCTCCTATCACTCAGCCTCTTCCTCTTTCTTCCTCGAGAGAAAATTTAAACAACAATCCTAAAAGCTTTCCCAAAACAGACATGATACCAGAAGCTGTCATTCATCATAACGCTGACATTCAAAAAGAAAACACAGAAAACACTTTTGACAAGCAAAAAACTGCTACTGCTAATGCAAGGATTCCATTGGAGAAACCATTTAACTTAGAAACAGAGATTGGAAAACTTAAGATATCCATCCCCCTCTCTGAACTTGCCAAGCATGATGTATATAGGCAGCAAATTCAAAGGTCACTTCAACTACCAAAGGTCAGGGATGATGTAAATTTTTTAGATGATATCCCTGAGCTGTTGTTTGGTCCAGAAGTTAATGGGAAATCAACATATGGATCTGTTCCACCCTTTTATGTCAGTCTGCACATACATGACAAAATCTTGCATAATGCTATGTTTGACTCAGGTGCCTCACATAACCTTATGGCCAAAGCTGTAATGGAAAAGTTAAACCTTGATGTTACAAGACCCTACAAAGATCTATACTCTTTTGACTCAAGTCAGGTCAAGTGCTTAGGCTTAATCAAAGACCTTTGTGTGTCTTTACTCCAGTTTCCCAACAAGACATTCCTAATGGACGTAGTAGTTGCTGACATCCCAACAAAATATGGCATGCTCCTATCAAGATCATGGGGAGAAAAACTGCAAGGATCCCTTCAACTTGACCTCTCTTATGCCACTGTATCTGCCTTTGGGAAAACAAAAAGACCGTACAGGGAAACACTGATGAAGTATGTGGTAAGTAGTGAGGAAAAGCCCCAAAACTTTCCAATTTACGCGATCCATTCTGATATGGATTCTTTTATTTTATTTAATGATGACACCAATCCTCCAACTGATGAGAAGCCTTCAGTCTTAGATCAAGAAACATGCATCAATGAGGAATCAGTTGCCAATACCCATGAAACTTCCATAACAATCAAAGCAACCAACAAGCAAGAAGAACATCCCGAAACAGAAAATGTAAGTCTGCCCAATCCTCAAAAAACTGAAACTCTTAATACAAGCCAAAGACAAGAAATTACATGGTATCTAGAGTTTGATGGTTCTGTCAATAAGTTAGGAGTAGGGGAAGGCGTATGGATTCACAATACACATGATAATCATGCAGAAGGCCATGCCTATAGATGAAATTTCAGATGTACAAATAACATGGTAGAGTATGAGGCTCTCCTCTTAGGCCTTAAATTGCTCAAAGCCCTAGGAGCTGCAAAAGTATCCATTCTAGGTGACTCTGATTTAATTATACAACAAATGAAAGGTAACTTTGTTACCAATGACAATAGAATGAGAGCTTATAGGACTGCTGCCACAGAAATACTCAAGTCCAATGAATCCAAGCTTGCCAAAATTTCAAGAGACCATAATATTCATGCACACAGCCTAGCAACTTTTGCTAGTACATGCAAGCTTCCCTTTGAGCCAAACCACCATTTCATTGCTGAGATAAAACATAGACCATCGGTCCCTAACAATGTTAAAGATTGGAAAATATTTCAAAATGATGCCCAGATTAACAATTTCCTCACTCTTGAGGGCGCATTTTCAAATACAAACGTTGACATGGATGCCATGAATAATTCCCAACAGCTAACAGAAGAAAATCAGCAGGCTGTAACAGCTAAACAGATCCTTAACCCAACAGTTTTTGACAATGCAAACATACAAGAACTGAAACATATGCATTTAGAAGAAACAACCCAAACTGAGGCTGAGTTCATTGACCTAAAGGATAACTTTTTGCTTGCTAGACTAACTCCATTAGAAGACATGTTTGATAATAATGATGTGCCCAAGAAACCAAAAATGGAGCCTATAAGTGCTGCTATTGAAGAACATAACATAGGAACAACAGACAAGCCCAAAATAATTTAATTATCCAAAAATCTGCCACTTGATCAAGAACTGAAATATGTCGCTCTATTCAAAGAATTCCAAGATGTGTTTGCTTGGAGTTATGAGGACTTGAAGTCCTATGACACCTCAGTAATTCAACACACCATTTCCTTAAAACCAAATCAAAGACCGTTCAAACAGAAACTGAGAAGAATCAACCCCATACTTCTTCCCCTCATTGAAAAAGAAATAAAGAAAATGTTTGAAGCAGGTACCATTGCATCCATAAGACTGTGTGTAGACTTGAGAAATTTAAACCAGGTCTCTCTAAAAGACCACTACCCTTTGCCCAAAATGGACCATATCTTAAAAAGAGTAGTGGGTTCCGGTAGAATTTCTTTACTAGATGGATTTTCAGGATTTAATCAGATACTTGTTCACCCGGATGACCAAGACAAGACAACCTTTACCACACCGAGGGAAACATTTAAGTATGTTAAAATGCCTTTCGGGCTAAAGAACGCTGGTGCTACCTTTCAAAGGGCAATGGATATTGCATTTTCCAAG
>APFE030934796.1:73588-86811 GCA_000404065.3 Pinus taeda | reverse complement strand
ATATCCTTTCCAGATTTGGCTGCCCTGAGAAAATCATCACTGACAACGCTGCTGCCTTCAAATCCAAAAAAATGATCAGCTTCTGCCACAAATTCCACATTACCTTGGGCCACTCTACAGCTTACTACCCCTAAGGTAATGGCTTGGTCGAATCATCCAACAAAAGCCTCATCAACATCATAAAAAAACTGCTGGAGGAAAACAAAAAGAACTGGCATAGGAAACTCACAAATGCTCTATGGGCAGACAGACTTTCAACCAAGAAATCAATTGGGATGAGCCCTTATGAGCTAGTATATGGCATGGAGGCCATATTTCCTTCATCTTTGGGCATTCCTACTATCAATCTGTTGCAGGAGATTCAGGCTGAACCAAATGACATGCAGAGAAGAGTTAATCAGACCATTCACGTTCAACAAACCAGAGAGCATGTATATGACAGAGCTCAAATGTTGCAAGAGAAACTCAAAAAGATGTTTGATAAGAAAGCTAAAGCAAAGGATTTCTGGGTTGGCAACAAAGTTCTAAGGTGGGATTCACGAAGAGAGGACAAGGGAAAAAATGCAAAATTTGATTTTTTGTGGAAAGGTCCATACATTATCAGCACTGTGCAAGGAAATAACACATATTTTCTCAAATCTCTGGATGGCAGCATAGCTGAAGAAGGCCCTGTGAATGGCCGAATGCTAAAACACTACCATGATCCCTTTTGATTAAGTAAGAACAGGCGGTGTTATTTTATGTACATAAATGTTTGTATATATCAGCACTTTATTTTATTTTGTAACAGTCCAGATGCTGAAGCACACAAAAGAAAGCAGGAAGTGCTTCACAATTTACCAGCAAATCAGTTGAGGGAAAGTGTTGTTTGTGGTCCAGAATTTCAAATTAATCTAAACAGTCAGCACTAAGAAGTTTTCAATGCACAGCAACAACAGAAGATCAAAGCAGTCTGACTTGTTGTTCTTGGCTTTTCACAAGGAGAAGCCATCCCCAAGTGGAGCTACTGTTATCCTCCTGCTGCAGCAGGTTACTCATATTTCATGATTGACATTTTTACAGGCCAAATATGTCATACTTTGCATGCTGCAATGCTCCATATTTGCTAACAGTCACCAGAGAAAGAGGCCATGAAAGAGCGTTGGTCAAATTTCAACTGATGTATCCCAATTTTGAAGAGTCATTCCATTCTTGTAGAATTTTCAGCTAAAGGGAGGTCCAAACAGCTTAATCTTGGTCTCCCTAGGTTTCAATTTCCTGTTTTAGAATATAGATAATGAAAAATCTGTCCAAACAGCTTAATCTTGGCGGATGCTTAGATAGGTAGAGAATCAAAGGAGCCCAACTGCTTAATCTGGTTCCTTGGAAGAAAGAAGTGTAGATATAGATAGGAGGACAGTGCAAAAGAAAAAATTGAAAAGCTGGGTCTACAAGTCTAAGTGCACCCAAACCAAAAAGAAGAAAAATGTTAGGTAAGTAGGTTGGGTAGGTAATTTTGAGGTTATAGAATGGTGATTTGGGATCAACTCCACATTTTCAAGTGTTATATTTATCCAGATCACAGTTAGCAGGCAGCTCCTGTTTGAAGTACTTCAAGCGAGGCATGAATAACTTCCCCTTCTTCGTCTTCCCTAAATCATTTACTAACTTCCCCTAAAGAGGTCAAGATCTGCTTGATATCTCTTAGTTTCACAATTTTCCATATAATTTACCTTGGTAAAGATCTTCTTTACTCAAGGAGGGTCCATACTTACTCTACAAAGGTCTATCTCCCCTTTAAAGCCTAAGATCTCTAAAACTTAGCACTTTCTTCTCATTTTAATATTAACTCCTGACATTATTATGTAAATCCTTACTTATATCCCTTCCCCCTACTAAAACTATGGTAATAATTCCCCTATGTAAATATCCCCCCCCTCTGGTTGAAACATAACCATAAGTATCTCCTTGGGAATTACTAAGTCACCTGGATCTTAGTAAGAACCCTCTTCTCTGCATAAATTTCCCTTCCCAAGTGTTTGGACTCCTTCGAAAACACAAAGAATCCCCCTCCAAATGCATTAACCAACCCCCCCCGCCCATTTCTTCGAAATTTATTGATATTTGATTAATAAATAACCAACGCGCCAAACACATTAACTCGAAAAAACTAAAGTTCTAACCCACCCACACTGTGAAATATTAAAATTTAACGCGCGCGCGGTTTCACTAAACCCCGTGCTTCTTCTCTGCCCAACCACCATCGGATCAGCCCTCCCAGATCCAACGGCTCTTATGCATATCGGGCGCCCTCTTGTGAGTGTCCGTTAGCACCCAATGTCTGACGGTTTTGCTGACGTACACCAGGATAGCTGGCAGCATCCCATTGCATTGGGCCGCCCCTGAAAAAAACCACCTCCGTAGCAAAGGCGGTCCGATGCATACCAAAACTGCCCTCCCCTCGCGTAACAGGAGCGCCGTGTCACCCCACCACATCGCCTCCACCTCACCCCTCCCTGCCTACGCCTGGCTGACGTCACCCTGCCACCGTGTCCCGCCACGTCACCACCCCGCCATACTGCCACATCACCCTACTGACGTCAGCATGTTGACATCATATCCATACAGGGGGGTCCCACTGCTGACGTCATCCGGCGTACCACTGACGTCAGCAACCAAAAAAGGAAAAAACGCGCAAGTGCAAAAATCAAGCTTCAGAGCCCCGTATCGAATTTTTGAGATAGTTTTCGATGCACGATTAGCGCTAATCACGCATCGCTATGGGAAATAGGCAATATTGGGGAATATTTAGGGAATCTTTTGATTCCTCAGACATTTTTGCACCGAAAAAGGCAGAAAAGGCTCGATTTTGCAGTTTTGAATGTATCATAAGACAGAGAGAGACCCGGTTCAGAGATTAAAGAGTATCAGCGCAAATATGCAACCAAAAGCCATGTCAAAGAGTATTAGTGTAGCGACAAAGTGTATCAGTGAAGATCTTCTCAGGGCTCGAGGCGAATGAAGCATTAAAAGAGAACCTTGAACGTCAAGAAGCAGTTAAGGAAGCATTCAAAGCCCACCAGCACAAATGACTACACATTAAACTCACAGAAGATCAGTGGATCAGAACTCAATGGAAAGTTATTACAGAACCACTGCACCAAGTCACAAAGGACACCACATCAATTCACTTTTTGATTCGGCTGCCTCTGGCGCAGCCCAAAGAAGACTTACTTGCATTTAATTCCAGCATAAGTTAGGTTTTGGAAAGTTTTTTTACAGACCTCGTTAGGTCAGTTGTAATAAATACTTTTGGATATTTTTCCTATATATACCACCCTAAAAAATGTAGTAGGGGTTGGTTGGGTGATATTTGTTGTTTTGATTTTACGCTCGAGCAGAGACTCGCACCGTATATGTGATAATTTCTATAATCAAAGATTGCTTGAGAGTTCGGAGAATGAACTGTGCCTGTGTTCAATTGGCTGAAGAGTGATTGTGGAATTCCTGTGCTTCTACATGGTTCAATAAGTGTTCTTTAACTCTGTCTAGTTTCTTATGTTTGTTTATCATCTATGTTTCACCATCTAAAATTACAGAAAGGAAGAATATATTAGTATTTTCTTGGAAACACCCTATGCTCAATTTCTGTGATTTCTGCATGTTTTCATCAGGAACAGCTATGAATATGCATATTTAAATGATCATGTTTACACTGTTTTATTTCACATATGAATGCAAAATTAGGAATTCTTAACTGCTCCTAGATAACCATTCATTCACCTCCTTTCTCTGTCAGCTAATGAAAGATTCTTAATTGCCTTTCGTCCCTGACTTTCATCCCATCTTTTCATGTATAGCTATCCTGCTCTATAATCATCTTGTGACCAAGAAAACGCAACAGCAAGCCTGAATCCATGACTCCATGCCCAATGGTTTGAAACTTATCACACTATCCCTTGCCTCTCTGCTTGAATGCAACTTCCTTACATTCAAACCCCATCCAAACTCAAACAAAACCCACTGAATTCAATAGCTAGCCCAAAGTCATCATCAACAAAGCTAAATCAGTAAGAGAGAGCCCTCTCTGATTGTAGGTAGGCTAGAACCTGTAATCCAAAGATTGGTTTGTGGTTACCTCGGCCGTATCCCTTCAGGAGCTTAGGGACAACCTGAGTGATAACATAATCTATCATAATTTGAAGTTTTATTTGTGATCTTTAGTTCAATTGATTTCAAATAGTTTGGTTTTAGAATTAGTTTCAATTTTGTTTGATAGAATAATGTTTCAATTTGTTGCAGTAGAACAAGATTTCATTTCAGCAGGTAGAGTAGCCTTTCAATTTAATGCAAATAGAATAGTCATTTTCATTTAATACAAATAGAATAGTCATTTCTATTTGATCCAAGTAGAATAAATATTTTAATTTGATGCAATTAGAATAGCCATTTCAATTTGATTCAATTCTTGTCATTTGATCTTATTTTTGAAAGAACAGTTTGTACTTTCCAAGTTTGATAGAAAGAGCATGTGTGTAGGTTTGAGATGAGTTGATCTTGATTTAGTTCTATTCCGCAGTTTCCTTTAATAGATTAAACACTTCTTTGGTGAAAAATATAACTCCTAGCATATATTGTGCACATTCACTTCAAAAGTACACAAATCTTGGTTTGAAAATTAATGAAGTATTTTACTACCAATTAAATTAACCAACACTTTATGGGTTTGCAACAAAATGTGCTCTTTTCTAGGGTTTGTGAAGGAAAATCCTCATCTATTTGCAACTGAATCATAATTGTGGTGCTATCACCCACTTGTACACACTACAGCCTGATGCGCTAATAGAAGGAATGAGTGCATCTTCTAGGATGGGAGAGATCCCATCCTACCAAAATATTGCAGTTGGAGAAACAAGCACCCAAGATGCGACAACCACTGGTAACCAAAGCAAAAATGGGAAAGGCCCTCCAGTTCTTGGCGCCCAATGGCAAGTTCACATGCGAGGTCAATGTCTACTGCGGGCGGTTAAAAAACCAAGATTCATAATACCTAGAAACAAACTAGAGACCTGCAGGAAGTACATGAATGACCATGCACTAATCTATAAATTTATTGGGGTCTGGCCAATTGAGAGGGACTTGGTAGAGTGAATTCAACACAAATAACAACCAAAAGACCATATAGAGTTGAAGTTGGGGGTTAAAGGTTTCTTTACAGTAATTTTGACTAGTCTAGAGGATAACGAAAGGGTTTTCAAAAACATGCTTACTTATTCAACATTGGGTGTCTCTTCATGCGGCACTAGGAAGAGTGTTATAACCCTAACGAAGAGAAATTCCTGGCAGCACGCTATGGGTTAGGCTATTTGTCCTACCGGTGGATTTATGGGACCCAAACATCCTGGAAGGGATTGGGAACTCCATTGGCAGCTTTGTTAAGGTTGCATACACTACGCAACAGGGAAGGTACACCTCCTATGATAGGATTTGTGTATACATGAATATAACAAAGCCTCTACCTGAATTCGTTGAGCTAGAGTATCATGACGAGGTTTGGCAGCAACCCCTTGAATATGAACATATTCCCTTTAGATTTCGTAGATGCCATGAGTATGGGAATCTTTTTTATGAGTGCCCCCTGAACAAATTTGAACCCTAAGAGACTCTTAACGCTAAGGGCTAGACCAAATCACGAGAGGACATAGATGGTTTTCAGGAAGTTCAAAGGAAAAAATGAAATAAGAAGAAATCACAAACCTCGCTCCAGCCGCCACCAAGCAAAGGACTACGTAACAATAACATATATGAAATCCTTCAGGAGGAGAATATTTCACGAAGGTCCAAACTGCATCTCCAGGCCCCGAAAATCACCCAACACCGCAAAAAGGAGGGAATAATATGAAGAGAAAGGCAAAAGAGTAACCATAAGATAAAGAAGTCCCTACGCAACCAATAGACTAGGATAACATGGAGATTGATATCCAAAAGGAGGATCTAAGTACATATGAATAGGTCATGCGACGACTGCTGAGTGAATGGAGGCATTTGGATGAACGATTCATACCAAAGGACCAGAATTAACTATATAAAGAAACCTTTCAACAGTATAAAGCTAAGAAAGGGATGATAGCTTCAGATAAACCTAAATAACTGGGATATCAAATAAGCTAAGGTGTTGAATAGGAACCTCATGGAAAAGGAGGAAAGAAGCATAGGAGAAAGAACCTTAATGAGTCCATACAGATGATAGGAGAAATGATGGTGAATTCAAGAAGGGCGGTGCCATTGTCGGCAGTCTTCCACCAACTTAATAGACCTACTAAATGATTATTACATCCTGGAATGTAAGAGGCCTTAATAGTAGAGGAAAACAAAGATATCTAAAGGACATATAAGCCTAGTATCATGGTGATCCAAGAAACTAAGATGTCAGAAGAAAAGCTAAAGGATATTATGAAGAGTTTCAAGCCACAGTACGAGGTAGTTGCCCAGGATGCCAGGGGTAGCGTTGGAGGCCTTCTATCCTCTGGAACCTTGTGGAAATACTCTTCGAGGACTAGGTCAACCTCCCAATAATCCTCTCAGTAAGATTCCACTACATTGGATCAAGAGATTGTTCTCTTCTGTCAGGGGCCTACGACCCTCACATTCTAGGAGAAAAAGGGATTTTTCTTCAAAACATTAAAATACTGAGAAAAGTATATGCATAATATCTCTAAATAGTAGGAGGTGAATTTAACATGATCTCATTATTAGACCAAAAGAAAGGGGGAATTTGACAAATAGAGGAATACATGGAAGCATTCAGAGACCTAATCACTGACATGCACCTTGTGGACCTACCAATGGACAATGGAGTCTACAGTTGGAAAACCAGGAGGCGGGGATTACACCAGATCACATCATGCTTGGACTGGTTCCTGACTTTGGAGAAGGTGACAAACTATGATAATTTCCTTGAGGCTTTGATCCTCCCATGCATGGGATCAAACCATTGGCCAATCCAACTGGAGATTGATCTAAAAATAGGTCCCAAGAATCGACCCTTTAGATTTGAATCCTTCTAGCTATGGGATTCCAATCTCATGACGAAAGTGGAAGGATGGTGGAAAGGAAGTGAAGAGCAAGGAAGAAAAGACATGCATACCTTCCAATTGAAGCTAAAGGAGCTCAAGAAAAAGATTAAGAAATGGAACTAGGAAGAGTTCATGCACATCATGAAAGACCAATATTAGTTGACCAACAAAATGCATGAACTTCAATAGAAGATCATCAACCAGGGTAGATCTGAAGACCTAGTGGAAGAGGAAGGAGAACGCGATACACGCTTCTTCCACAAAGCCATGATTCAACATCGATAACACAATAGGATCTACTCCCTAAAGGAAGAAGCAGGGAATAGACTGGTCCAACATGAGGAAATAGAGGACCTGGTAGTTAATCACTTCCAATCCCTCCTTTCCAAACCTACTCAGGATAAGTCGGAGGCCATTCAAAGAATCACTCGAAACATCCATCATCTCATCTTAAGAGATTAGAACCTCACCCTTATGATGGAAGTTACGTTGGAAGAAGTTGAGGAGGTTTTCAACGGAATGGTGAAAAGAAAAGCTCCTCGTCTAGATGGCTTCACGACAAAATTTTCCAAGCAGCCTGGAGCTTCATAGGGCATGATATCATGGAGGTGGTGGAGGAATCTCATCCCAACCAAAATGCATGTTTGGGTCTAAATGCTACTTTCATTTCTTTAATTCCTAAAACATCTAAGTACGAAGATCCCCAAGGTTTTAGACCTATTACACTCTGCAATGTCATCTACAAGATCATATCCACTGTCATTGTCAAACGCCCCAAGCCCCTGCTCCCAAATATTATCTCCCTTGAGGAAACATGTTTTGTAGAAGTTCGCCAAACCTTTGATGACTTTGTCACTTCTAAAGAGATAGTGCACTCCCTGAAGCATTGTAAATTATCAAGAATGATGATCAAACTGGATCTTTCCAAAGCTTATGACTGTCTAAATTGGGAGTTCCTCATTAGCATCCTTAAATCTTATGGTTTTGACCAGGGGTGGATTAATTGGGTCCTCACCATGGTTTCCTCTCTTGTGTATTCCATTTTTCTCAATGGCTCCCCCACTAGAACTTTTAACCCCTCTTGTAACCTAAGATAGGGATATCCTATCTCTCTATTCCTTTTCGCCTTGGCGGCTAAAGGTCTGGGCTAGTACCTAATGTCAGAAGCTAGGGCTTCACAGATCCGAGGTATGAGGTTGTTGGGCAATGACCTTCCTATCACGCACCAACAATTTGTGGATGACATCATGCTTTTCTGCCATGTATCTTTGCACAAAAATCGACGCATAAAATATATCCTCAGAGTCTTTATAGATGCATAAGGGAAAATGATAAACAATGATAAATCATGCATCTTGTTTTTCAACACCCTAGTGAACATCCAGACCTTCTTGGCTTAGGTGTTGGGCTTCAGCATCAATTCTCTCCCCTCCAAGTATCTTGGTATGCCTTTATCATTGAATTCGTTAAGAACCTCTTGATGGCAATCTTTTGCTTCAAAACATCCAATCGAAGCTTAGTAACTAGGTCTTCAGATTCTTAAATCTTGCTGAACACACTTTCCTTCTTAAAGTTGTTCTTCAATCCATCCTGATCTACCAACTTTTGGGGATTTCAACCCCAAAAACCTCATGTGAAAATATGGTTGACACCTTCAAACAATTCTTATGGGAGGAGCTCAACAGTTGAAGAAATGGGCATTGGTCTCGTGGCCCAACCTAACAAAACCTTAGATGGAAGGGGGACTAGGTCTCTAGGACCCTTACACTCTAAATCAAATAATGCAAGCCAAACTCTAGTGGCGTTGGATAAGAGGAGGATCTGACCTTTGGAAATAGATATGGACCCACAAATATGGCATGGCAATTCACACTGAAGACATCCTTAGATAATGTGACCCTCTCAAAGGATTAGCAACATGGAACTTGGTGGTCTAGAACAATGACATCATCAAGAAACATGTTTTTTGGGAAATTAGAAATGGGAAAACAAATATGTTCTAGTAGGACTCATGGTAGTAGAGAGAAAAAGTATTTGGGAGATAGGATTTGAGTGACCTATTTTTGTACTCAACTGGCAGGAACTTCTACACAGTGGATCAATATTGGAAATATTCCCTGACTAATAATGGATGGAGGAAATGGAAGGAACACCACAGTTGGCCTCAAACCCCTGAATCAGATCAATGGAAGAAGTTGGAGAAAGAGTTAGAATCCAGGAAGCTCACAGTCCAAAATGGACCAGACATTCTTTGATGGGGATATACTACAAAGGGCATATTTACCATCAAGAAGGCTTATAGTCTAAAGGCAGGTTGGGAGCAAGGGCATCACCATCCAATTTGGAAGAATTTCTAGAAAGGTGGGTGGTGGCCAAAAGTTTCCTACTTTCTCTAGCTAGTATGTAGGGGTAGAATACTCACTTGGGATCAACTACAAAAAAGGGGTATCTATGGACCCTCATATTATATCCTTTGTCGTAAACATAATGAGGATCTGGAACACCTATTAAAATCATGTCCTTTTGCAGTTCAAAAAAGGTTCCAAGTGGAAGAACTCTTTGGAAGGATGGATAGAGACCATTAAAGCATTATAGAAACCATCCTTCTATGGAAGACATGCCTATTCTCAAGCCTGGTCGTTAATCAAGCATGGGGACTAGCCTTGAGATCTACACTTTGGGCTATAAGGAAAGAGAGGAACCACAAGATTTTTAAGAATAAACGACAATCTAAGGAAGCAGCATGGGAGGGGATCATCCAGAACATCCGAGAAACAATCTTGGTGGAGAAACTAGATGACTGGAAAATTTCTCCCCAAGAGGCTAGAATCCTCCATTGCCTAAACCTTTCTCCACCAATGATTGCCCCGAACTCCTGGAAACTCATCACAAGTTGTGTGGCTTCAATGCAACATTTCACTACACCTCCGGAGGGGTTCATCAAGTTGAGCTTTGATGGAGCCTCAAAAGGCAACTTGGGTCCTGCAGATTTGGGAGGGCTCTTTTGAGACTCTAGGACGAAATCTCATCTAATATATGTGACCATTGTGGCTATGCGAGTAATAATTAAGTGGAACTTGCAAAAGTCTAAAAATTCCTTCTCACGTCTATTAAATTGGGGTACAAGAATCTAGTGGTGGAAAGATATTCCGGATTAGTAATTAACACAACTAAAAAATTGAGTTAGGGAGCTAAATGGGAAAAGCTTAGCCATAGATGGAGAATTGCTAGGTTGGTGCAGGAGATAGGTTAAATTCTCCAAAATTTCGACTATATCATCACTAACCATGTCAGAAGAGTTGGAAATAGAGAAACAAACTTCCTAGCAAATTGGGGATGTTCGCATCGAACCTTCTATAGTTGACTTGGCTGACTTAATCCACATAAGGTAGGCTTAACTCCCTCAAAGAGATATTAGAGCAAGACAGGAGACACATTTTACAGAGCCTCCAAATCTCTGAACAGATCCCCCGATCGGGGTGTGAATTGTACAACATTCCCATTATGACAGTTTAATGACGATGGCCTTGGGGTACAAACCCACCACCCTCCACATGGTTGAGGTGATTGGTGTAGTGGCTTCATGCATACATATTGTAAATAATCCCACAGTAGGTGGCAATGGTAATGAGTTTTTGTTTTAGCATTTGGTTACGTGCTCCGAGAGAGAAGCTAGTAAGTGTCATGTTCATGATAAAGGAGTGAGGAAGGGTGGTGCTGAGCTTTGTGGAACGATGCGGATTCAGGTGATGTGGAGGGATACTATTCTCCCTGTGAGGGTAAAAAAGTACGTGACTTGCTATTCCTTTATCTCCTCCATGCAATGACTTATTTGTTTAATGGATTTAGGATGGTATGGTGTTTGTTTCCCAGGTTTGTGAGAAAGGGAGGCTCCATGCATTTGAATGCGTGTGTGTGTCTGCTACAGCAGGCCCATCCGCCCCACATGGTCTCTGTGTCTATTCTGTTTAGAATTCTCTTATCTAGGATGGTGTTATATGAGGTTTTTGTCTCTACGGTCGGTCCTTAGGACTTCCTTCTGGTTCGGCCAGACGTTGCTGAGACTTGGGGATGGGTAGTTTATAGTGTCGCTCCTAGGTTTTGTCTTTCTACATTTTCTGGGAATGGGTTGTGACTTTTTCTCTGTTTGTTCTAGATTCTATTTGTTCCATGACCTCTGCCCCTATGGGAGTCTTCTCGAGTGCATATTTGTGGCTCTATGATGGTTTGGGTATTGGGTTTTTTCTTATGGTATAAGCCTCGATGTTTTCTTCAAACCATGTTCTATCTGTTATGTTAATGAACTTTGGGTTGTGGATGTTGTATCTTTGTTTGGGTTGGTTGGTAAGGAAGGTATGCATTGGAAGAGAAGGGACAAAGTTTCTCAGGCTATTTATTGGAAATTACTGTTTCATGCTTCTCCCTTGGCATGTGTGCGAGGTGGTAGTGTCACCTGGAAGCGGGAAGTTTCTAGGCTCGAGCTACCACCTATGCAAGCAATTCAACTTACCATTTTCTCCACTACACACTGTAAGCACATGACAATGGCTTGGACAATGACTGCATGGACATGAAGGTTATCCCTAAGGGGTTGTGGTAGAAGAACTAGGGGGACTGCGATGGCAGGGCAACCCAGCTTCTCTAGGGGAAAGTCGAGGGGTCGAAAACCAGTTGTTAGCATCATAAATGATGTGGCTACAACTTACCACGAAGGGACAAATGAGGAAATCCACTAGTTAATTGAGGAATGGGAACCAAACTTGAACCGTCAGGATGGTTTGATGGAAATTTAGGTGGAGGACTGGCGTGCCATGGTTCCAGATCTGAGGCACACTCATGGTCATGTCACTCAGTTCAAACAGACCTTGTACTTGTACTGGTCCATGAAGAGTATCTTGGGAAAGGCCTTGGAGCAAAGTCACTGAAGAGATCTCTATTCCCCATCATATGGAACAAGACATTGTTGTCGAGATACCACATGATTCCCATTAATGTGCTTTCCATGAATGCAATGAGAGTAAAATCAAACTTGAATTGTGAAGCTAGAGCTTCACCTACTGCTACTACTGCATGATCCTTCTTGTTTGCCTTTCTTCTATGGACATTTCATGGCATAGTGCCCAAATTCATGATAGTGAAAACACTTTATGTTGCATAAGTATTTCTTCTTTCCTTCTTGGATGGAAATGGCCTCACCTTAGGACTTCTTCCCCTTGGAATTCTTTCCGTTGCTGACTAATGCAAAGTCTTATTCCTCTTCTTTGGATGAGGTTCCATCTCTTGTGTTCTTCCTTGTCTCTTCTTTCACCAAGTCGGACCACAAACACTCCCACTTTGGTAGATTCTCCCTCCCATTTACCGAATCCTGGTAGTTATGCCAACTGTTGGGAAGACCTAGAAGTGCTAGGATGACAAAATCATCTTCATTAACTATAATACCAACGCTCTCAAGCTCATACCGACATTGGGTGAATCTGCTTAAGTATTGTGGTATTTTGTCACCCTTATCCATCTTGGTATTCCGAAGCTTGTCCTTCAATGCCAACTTCCTGTGATTAATGATGTTATGAAACAAGTCTATCAAGGTTTACCACATTGCATATGGTGTATCCTTCCCATGGATATTCGAGGCAATATGATCTCGAACTTCTTCTAGTATGATCCTCCTCACCTTTGCCACACATTTCTTCCACTCTGCTATATCGTGAGCATCAGATGTTGGAGGCTTAGGAATATCATTGTCTATGAATTCCTTCAGCCCGTTGTCTTCCAATACTGCCTCCATCCTCTCCTTCTGTTGTCACAAAATCACACACTAAGGGCTGCAACCTAGTGAAATCTTATGCAACTGTTTCAGACCAGACTTTAGACCAAAGATTAGCCTCCTTGATCAGAGAGGGCTCTCTCACAAACTTCTGATAAGAATTAATCACAACAACAGAGGGCTAACTCTTTACACACTTATGAAATGAAGCTGGTTGGACACACATCAGATTTGGTCTTCATTGGGCTATGGAGTCTCATACACTTAGTAAACAAATTACAGTCATTTCATGGAAGTCAAGGCTCTTTGCATTAATTGTTCAAACATTACTTCACAAAAACCACAGCTTGCCAAACACACAGGAAGTCAGAGCATAAGGTATGAATTCTGAGTGATTGTGTTGT
>APFE030934796.1:45851-73568 GCA_000404065.3 Pinus taeda | reverse complement strand
AGATATGCTATGGGAGATGGAAACTAACGATTTTTAACAAGGACATACCTCAATATCTTTGGAAAAGACTAATTTTAAAGTAATAAACCTAAACAACCTATTGACTTGAACCAAAAATTTACATATGGATCTTTGTACATAGATGAACTTGTAACCTTAAGTGATAACACCTTCCAAGCAATATAATTTGATCTACCCTCAAGGGCATGCTCAAGTCTCAATCCGTAGAACAAAATCCTATTGGCTCTAAAGAAATACGTTGCAAATTCGATTTCAACTTCAAAGACAAACTCGTATTCTTTTGTTCTAGTATGATTTTTTCTCTGATACCATGTTAAAATTCCTTGTAGATTCAAACTACTTATGTAACATGCTAAAAGAAAAGACTTGAATCTACTCTACTCATCAGTGAAAACAATTAATCGAATGAGAAATCACGAAGCATACAAGATAAATAATTCAATCAACACATTACATAATGATTTCCTAGGGAAAGCCTCAACCAAAAACCTCTGCTATATGTATATTACATTAGTCAGAAAATATGAGAAGATTATAATGATTTTCTCAAGCTTGAGCAACCTATACACTATCTCTATCTGTCTCACTGCTTCCTAGACAAGCCCTCGCCAATACTTAACCAATTTTCTACTTTCCCAAGTCCCTATTTCCTTGCATTGTTTCCCTGGGAATTAGCTCTACTAATTAGGGAAATTCCTCAATTAGAATTGCGCAATCCATCATAGGCCTTCCTTTGACTGCATGCACCACTTGTACAATTTGGATTATTATACAACTGATAATACACTACCCTTGATCTCCAATATCAACTAGGTAACTCTCAGATCACACATGCATGAGTTATTTATGGCTGAATTATCAATTAACTAGTTGAACACATGAAGAAACACCCCATTGTTAGATCTCCTACTAGTCCCTCCAACAGTTGGAACTAGTTTAACTAAGTTTAACTCAGTTAAACTGAATTAATTAATTACAACTCAAAATAAACTCAACCAAGACTCATATAAAGTAGGAGGCGCTCTACATGACTAATGTTAGACCCAAAACTTGAATTAACTGAACCAACTAAGTCAAACTAACTTACTTAACTCGTACAAGTTGTCTTGTGATGTGGAATTACAATTTTTATCCTAATTTAATTCAAGGACAAAATTAATTTAGGAATTTCTTGCTACATTTTCAACACATCGTGCACATGAATATGGCTCTAGAACTACTTAAAAACCTCCTTGAAGTCTTCATCCTTTGTATATGCCTCTTTGTACACATCATGGATAAAAGGATCCCTGTGATTAAGAGTTCCCAAATATGTGCTTTTTGATGTGGACGACCTTGAATGCATGTCAACCAACTTGTTTGTGCGGTCCTTCATGTGCTTGATCACTAAATGAAACTATTGTAAAATATCCATCCACTTGTAATTCCTGGTTTTCTGTAGCTTACTCTGGGCTTGCAAGCACTATAGTGGCTAGTGATATGTGTGGATTACTATCTCCTTTGTTATAAGAGAGTGTTTCCACTACTTCATAGTTTGCTCTAGGGCATAAAGCTTCTTGTCACACACAAAGTAGCTGAGAACCACACCATGAAATACTTCAGAATGGTGGCATACAAGCCTTCCTCCATGCATAAAGACTGCTCCCATAACATAGCTACTTGCATATATCTCCACTTTTTAGGGCTCATACAATATTGGTAATGCGAAAATCAATGCTTGACTGATCTTCTTCTGTAACTCCTCAAAAAGGCCCTTTGTTGACCCTTTTCTCAATAGAAACTCTTGCCACTCACTGTTATGGCGTGGAGTGTCGTTTCTACCATTGAAAACAAGGCTATGAATTTCCTTAGGTGTTGTGATAGCCCAACACAACTTCTAACCTCAGACACATTAGAAAGAACCAACCACTTCATTATGGTCTCCATCTTGGTTGAATCTATCTTCAACTCTCTTCCACCTATCACATATCCTAGATACACCAAACACTATTGTGCAAACTCACACTTCTTGAGATTCAATAGCAGCTAGTGCTTCTCTAATGTCTCTAGCCCCTGCAAAATGTTTTATATGTTATCCTTCCAGGTAGCATTATATACTAGTATATCATCCAATTATACAATACCAAATCAATCTATAAAAGGGAACAATATATCATTCATTAACCTCATAAAAATATATGGTGCATTGCATAGGACAAACAACATGACTAACCAATCATACAAACTTTGCCTAGTTTTGAAGGTGACCTTCTAGGTATCTTCTTCTCTGGCCCAAACTTGGTGATATATTGACTTTAAGTCTAGCTTGGGAAAGTATTTAGCTTGCTGCAATTGATCCAGTCGATCATCTATCCTAGGAAGGGGGCACCTCTTCTTGAGCATAATTTTGTTTAATTCTTTGTCATTAATACAAATCCGTTAAGTACCATCCGTGTTTAGGACAATGATGATGGGTGATCCACATGGTGAGGTACTTGGTTGAATGACACTATATTCTAGTAGTTGCTACAACTACTTATTCACCTCATTTTCCTTTATAATGGACTCTCTATAAAACCCAATGTTTAGAAATGGAGATTCTGACAATAGCTGCATCTCATGCTCTACTTCCCTCTTGGGTAGTAACCCTTTAAGCTCCTAGAACACACCCATGTATACATATAACACCTCTTCCAATTGTTATTTCTATTCCTTAGAACACCCCTCTAGGGATGAGTTAGCTCTCATGGACTCTTCTATAGACTAATTTTATCTTACAAATAATACAACATATTTCTTGCTAGAATTGATCAAATTTTTGGTCTAGTTGTCACTTACTAGTGAGATATTCAACTTTCCCTTGTGCACATTGATGATGAATGATTTTCCATACTTGATGAGGCAATAGTGGTTAGATCTCTACATGAATATTGCACACACATGCACATATAGGGACTCCCAAACACAACTCCACATACATCATGTGGAAATACATCTAACTCTACTTCATAAAAAATTCCATTCTACATTGTTTTCTTTTATCTTTATCTCTGCCTCTTTGTTGACCCATCCTACTGGATATAGGCTAGGATGGTCATAAGTCTCTAGTCCCAGTTCCTTGAACAGATCTATTGCTATGGGATTTTATTGTGTTACTGAGTCGAATAGGGCATTAATTTTTGTCTTCTTAACTTATATATTTGTATGTAAGAATTTGATCATTTAGTTCTCTTCGTGCTGCTGGATACTACTCAGTTCACCCCCCTTCTACATTAATGCACATACAGTATTCTCATCCATGTCTGAGATGTTTTCCACATAATTACTCAAATCTGTGACCGTGATATTTTTCTTCTTACTATTTTTCTTTTGGTTGTTTGGTTTGATTTCTACATCAATTTCCATCACTTCTCCTTTGTATGACCAACAATGTTAATATGGTTGTTGGGACCTTTGAACTAGTGTGTTATGGCCGCTATCTTTTTCTCTTTCCCCCCTTTCCACTTCTTCTTCCTCTCCTTAGAAGCTTCTTGGTTCTCCTTCTTCTTTGACCCACTCGATTTCCCTTTCTTTTGGCTTATATTCTCCAAATACTATTATTGTAGACAAGCCTTATCGACCATTTTGGGTTTGAACAACATCACTTGATTTCATAGATGACTATATAGACCCACTGGATACTTGAGGAATATGTCTAGGTTCTTTTGGGAGATATCCAATATTATGGCCATCTTTCTAAGTACTTTCCTCTGCTCCTATCTAAAGTAATGTCACCAAAATAATTAGTCCTCTACATACCCAATAGGGTAAAACTGTGACTTTCTGATAGTTTTGAAATTCTCCCACTTAGTTGTTAGAGGATCTCCCTCCAAACATAGGGTTTACATGTGGTTTTCCCTCCAGGTCTAGGCATGTCCCTCGAATTTCAACTGAGCAAACTAAATTTTCTATTCTTCTTCTAAATGGTGGACTCTGGAATAAAATTCTATTTGCTACAACGAATGATTTAAATTCAAGGCATTAATCTGACCTTGCTATGGCTTGATGTGAAACTTTTATTCCATATTGAATAAAAACTATGAGTAATTTATGGAACTCAAACTAGGTTAATCCTTTTCGGGTTCTTTCTTAGAATGTCTCTGGTTCTTCCAGATCTCCTTATCTCCCCTTTGATCTAACCTCTACATTAGAACATCCATCTTCTGATAATGTCATGATCTTATTGGTTAGGGCCACGATGAGGAGGCTCACGTTATGGTTTATATCTATGACTTGTGCTTCAAGCCACACAAACCCCTGTTGTAGAAGATATTGAGGGTTATTAACAAATTCATCAATCATGGTTGTGGTTTTATGAATTTTGGATTAACATATTTCTATTGATTCATAAACTTCAGTGGATATTCCACTAGACAATTCATCACAATAGATCTAATAAAACTATATTTAAAAATACGAAATCTACACTATTAATGTTTTATTTCTCTCTAGATTTATGGATCTATAGATTATTGTTTATTGTGTACGCATGAAAATTATAATCTATGTATAAAATAGAGAAAAATGAAATAAAAACTCACAAACCATGATTTGACATAAGATATAACATGGGAAACCCTTTTAGGAGAAAACATAGCTGGAAGGTGAGGCCGCTTTACTCTCTTTCTTTGAATATGATCCAATCCAAATGATGTATCCCCTGAAACTCCCCAAAGTATACAAAAATAAACCTACTCTGACACCAATATGATCTATAAATTGCCAAGGATATCCCACTAGACAATTCATCACAACATATCTACTAAAATATGCTTGGAAATTTGAAATCTACACTATTAGGGTTATTTTTTCCTTAGGTCTATGGATTCATTAGTTATTGTGTTATGATTATGCATGCAATATATGAAATACATAAAATATATAACAAACATAAATACAATAACTCACAACCATAATAACACAAGCTTTGACTCGGGAAACACTTATGGGAGAAAACCCAACTGGAAGGAGAGGTTGCTGTACTCTCTCTTTCTCTAAATGTAATGTATGCAAGTACAAAGAAGTGAGACCTATCGCCTGTGGGATGCAATAATAAATAAGCCCTATTTATTTCTCTCTCTCTATCTAGTCTCAACTACTTTGCTCATATGTGGAACAAAAATTCCTTGGAATAGAATGTAACCCATTTTCCTCCTAGTGGCTCGGTTATAACACAACTCGATAAAAAACTGGCGGTTAAATTTGACCCATTCAACCCTCAATATGAGTTACAACTTGATCCTTATAGAGTATTCTTCATAGTTTCCACGTGGATATCCCCTTTTCCCTAGGTAACGAGGTTGGCATGGAATCCACTCAAATTTTGGAGGCGTAACTTTCTCATACAAGCTCCAATTGAGGCAATTTTTGCACCATTAGAAAGGTATTTATGTGTATATTATATAATCTAGGTCCAACGTAAGGTTGAGACCACAAAATGTGGTCATTTAAGGCCTAAAAATGGCTCCTAATTTTTTTTACTTGAATTTTTCCAAACTAGGAGTATTGTTAAAAATGACCCTGCAAGCCAATTCCTCCAATGTTTCCACTATTAAAGCATTGATATGGATGGAAAATAATATATTGGTCCAATCTAAATAAGTTTTTGCGTTAAATGTGTTTCTTTTTTGTGTTTTTTTAGTATGTATTTGTAGTTATGTAATCTGACAGTCATGATATGTTTTAGACATAAAGTGATCCAATAGTTTATACTCTCCTTGAAAGCAATGACTATATTGATCCATGAATTAATGCCTAATTGGTCCATTATCTCAATTTAAAGAGTATGTAGGTCATTTTCTGAAGATATACTAAAAGAAACTCTCATGCAGAATAATTTTCTTTTGAAATAATATATTTCCTCAACTGGGTGCATTGGTTGGGGCCACGTGTTTCTTTTCCTTTTTATGGTCTTAAACATGTAAAACATTAATGTATTAATTTTTTATTTAGTTGTGTAAGCATTAACTTAAGGTGTTCAACTTGTGTTGACATACCTTATTTTGTTAACACATGATTAATTTTACACACATTCAACTAAATTGCACTCATTTTACCACCAATGGATTGCAAAATGAAAATAAGTTACATGTTTTAAGAATACACACATATCTTTTGTGGAAATTTAACCACACACTACTTTCAAATGAGCAAATTTTGGCCTATTCACAGGCATATGTTGTAGATACAACCCCCAAGTTGGGGCTTTATTACCACAAGGGAAAATATCTAGTTGTTGGCTCCAACTCTCATGCATAAGCCATCCCACATTGCTCCAAATATAACTAAACTAGACATCTACCTTGATTTGACACAACAATACTATCTATTCCAACATTCATAGTCAACCTTCAACTACCTCAACTTTTTCTCTCAACATCCACAACAAGCGAAAATGAATTCCCATATTATACAAACATAATGCTTCAAGATAAACCTTTCTTTTTAGTTCTCCAACACAAACATTGTAATCTCTTTTTTTGTTTTCCTTACGAAATTCTTGGAATGTTAGACCTACGTTTGGATATGGACAATCCTAGACCAGTCACATGGATTATACACTACTATATTTCATTGTATCTTTGCTTAGTTACAACCCTGAAAATTCCTATGATAGGTTGTTGTTAATACTAGTACTTTAAGATAATTGCATTCATTCTAGCATACATATGATAAACATTGTGGTGGACAAAACAATTAAGGAAGGAGAATCTTGAATGAAGAATATTTTGGCTCATATATTCGAAGGTTGAATGAGACCATATACCACCAAGGAAACATCACTTATCTCATTCCTTGGACAACCAAAGACAAAATTGGTAAGATTAATTGATCACGCCAATAATGTGGATGGAATGGGAAAGAGACATGTATAACTATAAAATATTATTATCTCTTTTACTTTACCCCTTTCTCCCCCTCTTATGGGACCATAACTGCCTTATGTTTGTTTGTAATCTATCGGTTTTTATTAAAATTCCATTTAATATTTATTTATAGATCCAAAATAAATAATAAGAATGTTGTGATTAGTCAGTTTTGTCATACCATGTTAAAATCCAGCATAAGCCTAGGAATACAAAGATGTCATCATTTTTTTTCTATAGATTTGATCTATTACATTCCAAGTGTCACATGACTATAATATAGGGCTCTATCTTCACAACCTTAAGTTATAAATGCATCATCCAATGCTTTTTTCTCTTTCCCTTTCCGAGCGCATGTCAATTTTTTGCATTGTGTTTACATCATATGACAACCCAAATGTGACATAAAATGTAACTAAAGATAAATAAGAAACAAAACAATGAATTATTAAGTTTTGCATTATTTTGTCCCTAAAATTTGGTTTTAAGTGACTTTGAACTCATTTATTTCATTTCACTTTATATTTTGATGTTTGGAGTTTGTGGAGAGTTTTCAGTTAAAGATTGTGGAAATAAATTTTGTCCAATAGAGATTTCTATGTCCCCCCATTAGATCAAAAGTAAGACTCTCCCACTATTTTTAGTTTCTCTCAAGTATTTCCTCCTAGTGTCAATAATGTACTAAGTTTACTCTTCTTCCTTGGGTGGGGGTGGGGGTGGAAGTGGGTAGTTGTTGGGATTCAATGGAGGAATGTTATTTGAGTGTATGATTTAAGATTTAAGAATACAATTCTAGATATTTGAGTTTTAGGGTAAGTTATATGTTTTGTAGGTAGGGTTTCTAAATTTATGGGTAGGTTTTGTTTTTCATGGAAACTGGTGAATCAATAACTTTGGAGGATTGTTCTTCATAACACCCAATATCAAATCACGACGACTACGACTATTCACCTCAATATCAAGATATTTAAATTTTCCCACCCCTTTTGGCTTATAGGAATTACTCTTCATGATTTTCAACTAGTTCAAATTTTTGCCACACATGCTAACATATCTCTGAAGAATAGAACATGGGTGGAGGGGGTAGTAAACCTACTAGCTACCACTCGAGATATTGTCCTTTTACTTTCCTTGGGTAGGGTTTTGACAATAAATAATTAAAATAAATTAAATATAAAATGAAATACAATGTAGGAGTATGAGGAATTAGGTTGATATCTTCTCCTTGTCTCTCTCCCCCCTCCTTCCTTTTCATAGTTTTCCACAAATAGTCCTTCCTCTTCCTTTTTACCTGAAATCATCCTTCCTATCCACTTCATCTCCTCCTCCTCATTACTTCTTCTTTCTCCTCTCCTCCTCTTATTTTCGCACACTTCCTTCCTCCTTTCCTTCTTTTACTTCCCCTTTCCTCCTCCTTCCCCTTTTTCCAAAATCCTTATTCCCCTTCCTATTTTTACCCATATACTCCTTCCTTTTCCATATTCTATCCATGGTTCAAGGCCCTTTTGATGGATGGTATGACCTCCTTTTCCTCTGAATTTTCAGCTCTTCCTTCCTCCTCCCCTTCTTCTTATCCCACTCTTCTTCCCCTCTCGTTGACCCATTTTTGTGTATCACCTTGATTAGATATAAATCACCATTTTTATTATCTATTTCATTCTCTTCTGAAATACCTTAGCCATATATCTAAAAATTATGTGCGAATATTTCATCCCAAAAAATAGTTCTACACTCCACACAGTCTATTTCAAACTAGTTTCATACTTATCCACTTTGCAAGTGTGAAAATTTCTCTATAAAAAAATCCTTTCACACAACCATCCTCCCACACAACTATCTCTCCGCACATCCCATTCCTTTGCACGACACTTTTCTCTGAACTTCTCTTTCTTTGCACATAAACTTTTGCACAAAAGATATCATATATTCAATGAATATGATTCTCTCTGCTTATAATCCATACTTAAGAAAAAATCTTGAAAAGCATAACTTTATCCTTTTGTGGTTAATTAAAATATCATTAAATAAAAATCCTAATATTTAAGGTGGAAAGGTGATGATATGGCATTATGAAAATTGAATCTTCCATTACTCCATTTAAGATGTGCCATAGGTTATTAACTCCTTGCAATGGTGCTTGCATCTCTCCTTGTTGAGCCTCATTTTTGGTGCCAATTAGATTTCATATTAAATCCTAATATGGCCTTAATAAACCCACTATCAATCTCTTTTTTCACATTCTATCCCAGTTTTGACACAAAAATTCATCAAAGAGGTGTTTCTATCATTTTTTATGATTTTAAAAAAATTTGTGCATTGAAAAGTCAATTTTACAAGGAAAAAGACTTTTTGGTATTGCTCTTTTGTTGGGATATATGCAAGCCACCTAGGAAAAATCAAAAAATGTGGGTTTTGTTCCATGATATCCACATATGCATAATTTACTATTGGTTTTCTGAAAACTACCTCACACTTGAGCTATCAACACACCTACTTGGCAAGAAAAAACATTAGCCCAGATAACAATAGCTGATGATTTTCCATAATTTTGGCCACCAATGAGTTTGAATTCGAGTTAGGTGGATGGCCAAAACAAGAATTAGATATATGTGTAGAGGATTGATAACATTTTATTTTTATTTTATGATATCTATATACATAAAAATATGAAGACTTTCATAATCATATTTCTAGCTTTTAGTTCTGTTGAATATTTTGGTTTCCAAGAGAATTACTGAAGTTTTATACTAGCTTATATCATTAACATATGGACCCATACTTAGTACTTTTAACTAATAGTCCTTGAATCTACAACTTGAGGCTTGGAGGGTCCCCATTCTTCATCATCTGCATGATTGTTTTGTGTACATTTTATGTAGCTTTATTTTTGATATACACTCTCTAATTTAGTTTTCATTTTATGTTATATATCTATCATTTATGCCCATTAATAAATCTCTATTTATATGCTAATCATTATATTTATCTTGTTCTAATGGTTATTTTTCATAAATTAACTCGTTGTTCACTATTTACTGTTTCAATTTCTAGTGACAATAATTTATTTGCTACAGCATTAGTTTTATTTAAATGAAGGTTTTTATTTGCTTATAACACTTGGAATTGATCTTTCTTGATGAAAGAAAGGATTCGAGAGTCAACCTAGTACTATGAAACAAAAATGGATACTTGATCAATCAAGCATATCTAAGTGACTTGTGTGCTTCTATTTCATATTTCACAAATGATTAGAACTTATTTTCTCATCAATTACTTGCATTTGTGAAAAGAGCATCATTGTGCAGGCCTTTCTGAAGGAATACTTCACCTCACAACCTCATATCATGCCTTTTTAAGCTTTTTTAGTCTAGGTTGAAAATATTAGTTACTTTCTCATTGGATTGAGTAGTTGAAATTATCAGCCTGTATATATAGTGCATGATATCCCACAAGTTTACAAACTCCCATATTGATAATTTAATGTCCTAATTTATGCAAGTGAATTAGACCCAACAACTTTTGACCCATTAACCGAGAGATGTAAAGGGCACAATAATACTTCTTGCATTAGGTTTTAAATGATTGCATTTATTACAAACATTTGAAACAAGGAGGAGTGAAGGTGGTAAGATGAAAGGTAAGAACTTGCACATTGATTTTAGTGAGTCTTCACAAGCCATTTTCATGTTTGAACTATTTACATAGATTAACTAGATAATAGAAGTATATTTCTTAGAAACAAAGAAAGAATAACTCCAACTATTTCAATTAGAGATGCTGTAAAAACCCCCCCACCACTCAGCCATGTGTAAGTAGGGCCTTTTGATTAGAAAAGAATAATTTGAAGATTTTAAAGAATTGATTTAGTAGAGGAGGGCACACCACCACAAGGAATTTTTCAAATTCTTATCCATATTTAGGATTGTCACTATGGATGAGTCTGCATTTCAAAAGGTATTACTGGAGCAAGGGATCCATGAAGAGAATAAATAGGAAGAGGACCTAGAAGTTTCTTCTAGTTATCCTTGCCAACCTATGAATGAGATCTAGAATTCATGGGAAATATCCGATGAAGAGTATACACTATAGCCAAAGGCTTAATAATTTATTGCATGTTTATCACAAGAACTCTTGTGCATTAAGAGTTGTGATGAACAACTTTCATAATAACTTTATGATGTGACAATCAAGAGAGCCAATGAGACAAAGGTTACATGTAAACTTGGTTCCAACAATCATTAGACTATAGTAGCACCCCATTTTTCAACATTTATTGGCATCAAATCCTTATGAGCAATTGTTTTTCATGTCCAAGCATTTATTGAAGTATATTCTTCAAACTTGGATATGAGCCTACTTATGATCTTGTTACATAGATGGATGGATTGGATGCTCTCCTACACTTAAGGGAATGACTTCTTTTGCCAAATAGAGTATGATAGTATAGAGGAATAAATGAATAAATAAAATAGTAAAGGAAAAAATACGTTCTGCATAATTGATGAATATTTCTTTAAATCATTGATCAATACTCATTTATGTGGATTTTATGGCAATTAGATCACTGACCTTATTTAAAATGCAGTTGGGATAGTCCTATTTTGGGGGAACATATGGTATCAATTTTAAAATATGTTTCCATATAAACTAACTCTTGAAATGTAGTTCTAACCCATTTTGAAATTTTCAATTTGGATATCTAACGAAGAAGATATGGCCAAGTTAGCTACAAGGTGTCAAACAAAAGGTTTAGTGATAGAGTTAGTACATTTATGATTTAAGGGATCTAATGGAAAACAAATTAGAAGCTGTATCTAAGGGTGATAGCCCTTATAATCTAATTGAAATACAAATTTAAATCACCTCATTTGATATTGTATTAAAAGGTCACTCTCAAATTAGTAACCACTTCTTATGAAATTTGCCTTGTGACAATCTTGCATCTTGATTGTTCATTTACGTATTTCACATATAACACCATCTTATTTTCAAAATTGGTTTCTAATAGATATATACCTTCAAGTATAGTTTAAATCACAACTTGAAAAATTGCATTTAGAGATCAGGTGAAAAGGTTATGCCACATTTAATGATTGAAGCCTTAAACCAACATAATTAAACTTTTCCTCCTATATGTGTTCATCAACATTGTTGTGGTATCAAATCAAGACATATTAAATACATTTTTTTAGTGGAGATGCAAATAAATCTACTTTAATCTCCAATTGGAATCACATCGATCTGTTCTTTAATGAAAAGTTACATTTAAATCAGTGGCTATTGGTCTAAATGAGAATTTGGAAACTACACAAGCATACAAAATGTCACCCAAAAAATTATCATATTATATTAAATTATTGTATTATTATTTTCTTTTATTGGATATAGCCTTATCAAACCACTTTAAGAATCACTCAAATTGTTCTAGGAATAAAAAAAAACTTATCAACAAAATATTGCTAGGTAGTCTAGCTGGCTACCACTCCTCAGCAGGTAACAAAATGTATTTTCCTTTCCTTGGATTTGTCTTCTTTTCCTTTGCGTCACTCTTGGAAGAATAAAACCTGTTTAACTTTCATCTTCCAATATCTCACGTTTTACTATACAAAAGTGCTAAATTTTTGCAGGCCTTAGGAAGATCCATAGGGGTCAAATTTATGGACAAGTGATTTTCAAAGTAAAGTTTTAAAAATTCATGCACAAGAACATGAAATGAAAATATCCAAGTCAAACAAATTGGAACATCAAATGATGTTGAGTTCATCAAGGAAGCTCAAAACCTTAGAGCTTGCTACAAAATTTTACCAGTTGTTGATCAACAACACCAACAATCCCATAATGATTAAAGATCATGGAGAATGACGTGGATACAATTATCAAAAGAAAGTCAAGTTCCATACCATGTCAAGTCAAATCTACCATTCCATTGAAGCGTTTTAGAAACCCTACTATTCATTATGTCTTTTGCCAATACTATTGTACAACACTTTCTTTCTTCTAAGCTTCACAATGATGCATGTTGAAGTCCAAATTTTATCTATTTATCTATTTTATTCCTACTACAAGATCATGAATTCAACCCATTTTCCTTTCACAATCTTACCATACTTATTTCCATCCACCCCCCTTTTCCATCTTGAATTCACTTTTTAAGAAGCAAAAAGAAAAAAGAAAAAATGAAAAAAGCAATCAAGAGTTCAGTTGTGAAAATTTAATATTCTTAGCACAATCTAAACTTGAACTTTCGTTACAAAACCAAGAAGTTGGCCAATGAAAATTCTTAATAAAAGATCGACCAAGTGATTGGCATTCAAGATGAAGATCAACTATTAGTTTAAGGATATTTGCAAAAAATGAGCATGTCCTATTTTTAAGAAGATCAAGATTGTTGCATGTAAATTCGTACAAAGAATTTAAGTTAAATATTCTATTTTTGTAAGTTTCTATAAGCATCAAGTAAAGGACATCTATTGGTCCTCATTTGATATGGTAAAGAGACCATTTCATTCTAGAAGGTGATAAAATCATATCAATTTTCAAAAGGAAACAAGAGTAGTTATCTTGCAAACATATAAAAAAAAATGCAAATTAGTCTATAAGAAAATGTCAAAGACAAGGCAATTTAAATATGAAGATCATCAACTTATAGAAAAACAGATTGAAGACCTATAGATGTAAACCTTAACAACATCATTTTAATGATATAAAAAATTTGGAAAAAATCACCTTTCAAATACCTTTTTTAAAATCTTATATTACAGATAAATGCCATTTTATAAACCTCTTTATATACCAATGTCCTAAATTTTTTTGATAATTATTAACCCCAATTTTCCTAATTCATAATCTTATTCTATTTCATAATAAAGATTATGATAACATTATATACACTACCCTTATTCTTCCCTTATAACCTAATGTTATCCTACTCCATTTTAGTCTACTTATCATTCCTTTCCATTCCATTTTCCATTATACCTTAACTTACCTTCAAACCATTTTAGCCTACTTATCATTCCTTTCCAGTCCATTTTCCACTATACCTTAACTTACCTTCAAACCATTCTAACCCACTTATCCTACTTTCATTCCTTTCCATGCCCGTAGACCTTCAAATCACGCCCCTCACCATTGCCATTATCAATCCTCAATACCGGGCAACAAAAGTTAAACATCCATCCTCATGACAAAAATCTGAAAAGACTTGCAAGTCTTGTTTCAAAATAATGATTTCACAACAAGAACCATTAATACGTTCTGAGAGTACATATCCCAAAGTTCAATGTACTTTCTTTCCAGCATTTTATGATTCAATCATTTTTATGCTATTCGTTATTTTACGAAACACGAAACCCCTGTTTGCATTACATTATTATACCCTAATAAATATCAGTGAAATTTCTGAACGAGAAAACATTGCTACATGAAAAAAATGAGGAAAAGTAGGGATCTGTATTAGGGTTACAAAATTTCAGTGTTTCAGTTCAATATTTCAGACTTATGGTTGAACTCTCAATGCTATAAATGGGGCTAAAGTATGAAATTTTATGGATATATGTTTGGTTTTAAAAGTTGAAACATGTTTTATGTTATTATTGTTTTGTTTTTGTGTTTTGTTTTTTTGGTTTTTTTTTAAATCTCAAAATGTCAAATGAAATTTCCACGATAGAGTCTTAAATTTATGAAAGGTTTGAATGCATGTTGCAATAATGTTAAATAAAATTTCCATGATAGAGTCTTAAATTTATGAAAGGTTTGAATGCATGTTGCAATTCTCCATAAATTCCGAAGGATTTCATGCTACACAACTTTATTTTCCTCTAGTTTTTCATTTTACGGCACAACTTTCTTCAAAACCCTCATAAATGTTGACAATTGAGACATTTCTAGGCTAGGGTTGATAAAAAATTCTAGATGGCTATAAGAATAGAACCAATGAAACTTGGAACCAACAAATTGAGTCAAGAAACTTTATCAGTGCTTTAGGAAGTAGGTTAGTTAGATTTTCTCAACATAATGTGGCCATAATGTGGATATAACCAGGTCTTTGCCCATGCTTTTGATGGGGAAACCGCAAGAATATGAAATTCAATTATTCATCTATTTGAACATACACTTTCTTAGATAACAAGGTTACCTCAGATTGGTGAGAGGTAGTTTAAAAATATGCAATTTAAAGATAAGGCATGGGGTCCTTTCATTGACAAATCTAGAATATCACTCAATTGAACAAATGACATGCCGTGGACCTAGTTGAACACCCATGGATGAACTAGCATATTTGATCATAAAATACATGTGAGAATAAGTATAATGTAGTCTTACTATATAAAATTTTCTAGTGTAGGTTGAAAAGATTAGTTACTTTCTCGTTGGATTGCAAAGTTAAAGTTTTGCTTTACATCATAATAGTTTGAGTAGAGATAGAATTATATTTGAGAATTAAATTTCAATTTGCATAAACAGTGTATGACATCTCACAAGTTTACAAACTCCTCGGTTGATAATTTAGTGTCCTAATTTATTCAAGTAAATTAGACCCAACAAATGGTACGTAATGAAGGGATGTATTACAAAATATTACTCATAGATTGAGCTTTTAGATTGCTAAGAGCTTCATAAAACCAAACTTGGCTTGTCACATATATCAAAGTGCATTGGAAGAATAAAACAACATGGTGAATAAAAGGAATAAGTGGTCCATATTTAGAGATAAACCTAATTCACTTACTCAACATGATAAGAACTTGCCATTGGTCAGATAACATATCAATGGAATATTGAACTTGTGATGTGTTCTTGAGATATTTGATTTTAGAGAACTTGTTCATTGGTGCACCTACTGGTTTGACCCTAATTTTTCTTTACAAGGAAAGAACCCAATCCTCTTGACAATAAAATCTTTTACAAAGATGCTCAAGCTGGCAGACCTAAACAAGCAAATCAAATTGCATTAGGTCGATTCTTTCTTTGATTCTCATGGTGGTCGAATCAATGTCATTCAAGAATTTATGATTCACTCTACACATGTATAAACCAACCTTTATTCCATTGAAATCTCGATGCTAAAAAAAACATATAGGGATTTTTCGTGGTTGTTTTCCCATATTATGGGACATGAATCAACATCTCATGTACCAAGGTCAATCTTATACATCTTGTATTTCTCTTTCAAGAAAGACATTATTTTTGACTAGGCCAAAGTAATCTCTAATGGCATTTCTTTCTAGTTAGCTAATTATTTTAAAACTCAAAGGTTTTCTTGATGGCCTATTTAGTGAGGGTGATAGTTTATTATGATTTGTTCAATGGTATACACCCTAAAAATAATATGATTTTAGAAGTGGAGTTAATACAATTTTAATATAACGTTTTATGGAGACATAAAGTGCCATTTCATTTCTACATTGTCCAATAAAGATTTGTCAAGGAATTTAGGTAAATGTTGACTAGAATTGGACCACAGAGGTTGACTCCAAAAGGACAAGAGTTCTTACAGGGAAAATGAGTGTATAGACCAGAATACAAGCATACATACTTAAAAATTTATGACTATCAAGATAAACTTATGTTAATCTCTATTTTCATTTTTGATAGGAATTTTGTTGTAAAAGTGTGCAAGAAGTATTGGTCTTGGTCAAATTTATTTGACATGAAGGAGTTATTGTTCTTGGTTCAAAGGTCGAGAATGATTAAACTCCATGTTAGTCCCAAAACAGATTTTACAAGAAGACTTATATGTTATTAAGGCATCATGGGGTAATGAATTCAACAAATTAATTTATTTTTCGGAGGAAGAAACCAAAAAATGGCTAGTTACATTTGTTAATGAGAATTAATACCAATTGTCGATCATTGAGAAATTATGTTCAAATTCAAAGGAAATAGAGGAGATCTTCAAATTACTAGCAAAGCAAGACATAACTATCTCACTTATGAAATAACATATTGAAGAATTACTTGTATAACATTTAAATGAAATTGTTAGCCTTGAATAACTATCCCAAGGGTTAGATTAATAGATATGTGAAGCCCAATATATGCTCCAACATTAGATGTTGCAAGAGAGAGAGGATTCATTCCATCGGTTGTCCTTTTTCACTTTTGCGAGTGTTCTACAGTTTGTTTGAAGTAATTCCCCTTTCTCTCTTCCCAATCTTAGATCACCTAGTTTTGTAAATTGTGTTATACATTTGTAAAGTCAAACCCTAAATGCATTTCTTTTGTTTTTTCCAGGTTACCATATACTATTTATTGGTTCATGGGAGCCTCATCTGAGTCCCTTAGGGATGAATGCATTGATCAAGTTACATGTAAGTGTCAATAATTTTGTGGAGCGATGTAGGAACCTTCTCTATTTGAACTTAAAGTTTGTAATATTATTTTTTGATTCTTATAGAGAGCTATTAAAATAGTGCATGACATTTATGGTTTCATAGAACTTTATTTAAACATTGATATATCGTGAATTTTATCCCATGACTGTTTATGATATTGAATGAATGAAATTATTTTAGAAATTTCTGAAATATCTCACCCATTTCCTTATTTTTTGTCTATGTATGTGCATCAAATATGTCTTCCTCATGGTATATGAATGGATATGTAACAAGGAACGAATGAATGAGATAATATTTACTTCTTTTATTTTTCTTTATTTTCTTTAAAATCACCAGGTCCACTCACAGGGGAATATGATAAATGTTTAATTTTCCCATTTTAAGTTAATCGAAAAATCCAAGTGTGTGAAAGAAGAGTAACACCTCTATAAAAACACAAAGGGAACGTATATAACTCCCAAGGAGGTTGATGTTATCCTTGATAGGAAAAGAGATCAACACCTCCTTATTTCTCCTCTTCTTATTCTCCCCCTCTTCCTCTTCCTCTCTTCTTCCACTTCCTGTTTTTCTCCAAATGTTTTTTTTTTCAAAATTCTCCTTATTTTTTTTCCACTTTCTCCTTCCTCTTCATCCTTATCACTGAGTCCTACTTCCATCTTCTTTCTCTTCCTCTTCTTATCATTCTCTTATTTTTCAACTCCTCCTTCCTCTGATTATTCTTTTTTGATCTCTCCCCATCTTCCTTTTCTTCTTCCACTCTTCTTCATCCTTTGATTTTACCTTTTCTTCACTTTCTTCTCTCCCCTTTTTTCATCTTCCCTTCTTTTCCTCATTTCCTTCATTTTCTTCTTCATCTTCTGATTTTACCCTTTCTTCTGTTTTCTTCACTTTCTTCTCCATCTTCTTATCTTCCATAGTCTCTTTTCTTTTCTCCCTTTTTCCATCTTCCCTTCTTTTCCTCATTTCCTTTGATACTTGATTAATATGTAAGGCTATCTTTTTGCGTAAAGGAAAAGTTAAGTTTGAATTAACTAAACATTTTTTTATTATTATGAGGAACATATCTATGTGTAATACGGATTACATTATTTGCATACGCTCTATTTTATCTATTGAATTTATTTTCTAACTATTTTACACTAAGTCTCTCATAATGATATATTACGTACTTACTTTGTTATAAAAATAAGTTCAAATTAATTTAAATGTGGAGGCAAGAAACAAAAAAAGGGACAAGGAAAAGTATAAGGGTAAAAAACAAGTAGTTGTACACGTTAATGATTAAAAAATAATAATACTGTAGTAATCACAAGGTAGAGATAGTGGTATGAATTAATCTTTAAGGTACCTAAGTTCTCGTGAGTAATTCTCCATCTCTTCTTATCATTGCTGAAGCATGTATGAAATCTAATTCCTGTATTGAGCTGTTGATCAAATATAATTAAATTAGTCATGATTAATAATAGAATTGAGCAATCCACCATGAAGCATAATGAATCATTAAAAAAAAATCTCAAACGAATAAAGGAACACTAAAGTGGTTTAAAAAATTAACATAAGACTCTTAAAAATCAAGATCTCGCAAACAAAGCATTTTCAAGAAAGATGACAGAAAATTGTTACACCTGAATTCAAAACCCATCTAATAACCAAATATCCACATTTTCATTTTTTAATGAAGAAAATAAAATTTCATTTTATAAAGTTGATTTACATCATTTTCTTCTACCATCCTTTTTTTTGGGTGTATGATTTTATGTGATAAAACGGATGAAAGCTCAATTTAGTGTATTATGTAAGTATTAGATTCAATTTTCATGAGATTGGTCACATCAAATTATACTATTTTTTTCTGAATGATGATGATGGTTAACGTTCACTCTCATCTCATATTTTGGTCTATTGCGCCTTCACACTTATTTAGTTTGATTTAAGATTTATTCTTAGTTAAAAAACTTGGAGAGAAACTTCCCTAGCTCACTATAATTTGACATTGTTAAGGTTAAGAAAATCAATATTGCACAAATATTAAACTGAGATATAATAAGTATTCTTACATAAAAAACACTATTTTTTTTTTTTTTTAATTAGAAATAAAAAATCACACGGGAAATTTGACTTTCATAAAACGAAGCTCCAAAACCCAGAATAAGATGAGACTAAAATTCATTAATATAGTAAAAAGTTATAACCATATTGCAACATTATATTCGAGTTAACAATAAATTCTTATGTTAAGCATAAGCCGAAACCTAAGTAGTTAAGATCTCTCATTTATGCATATCACGTGAATGACCTAACAAAAGAGTAATGACAACAACACAATTCTTAACGACAACAACAATTATATAAATATAGCTAGGTATTTATGCGCTTTTGACAAGTGACCCTTATTCAATATGTGTTTGTTGGGTCATACTAATCTTTAATATATTAGTTCATGTTTTTCTTAATAAGTTAGGACTATACATATCAATTAAGCGGGAATGGAAATTTAACTCTTAATTATTAGAAGTGGAAATGTCATTTTAGTTCCTATAAAATATTATAGGTTTTGATATTTAGATTAATTCAATAATTTTTAATTTAATTTAATTTGTTTTATTCAAAGAAATTATGTTTGGACTAGCTTTGAGGTATATATAATCTTACTCAGGATTGGACCACAAGATAAGTGGGCATCAAACCTTCTCCACCTAATCAATGGGCCACATCCTTGGGATCTCTAACTTAATTTAATTATAAATTCTAGGCATCTTCGTGTAAATGTCAAAGTCAATGGTTGAATTTACTATATGCTTGTTGGATGTCCCATATTCACAACTGGCATAAAGATTGTTATTTATCAATAAATTGATTTTCACCAAAATCTTTTTCTTTCTAAGTATTAGCTAACCAAGAAAATTCTCACTTATTGGAAAGTCTCATTCTTCATGTTACGATTATATTTTGTTGTCACATAACTAAAATGCATGGTCACTTATTTCATTAATTATGTTGTTGTGCATATGAGTGTAATTCAATATGAGATTTTTGAAGGACAATGATAACAAGAAGAATATCGTGACAACAACATATCAAACATTACAGAGTCATACATTTTATATTGGACATTAATTTTAGTTGCACAACTAATGCCATTATATGCCTTAGAGTTTGTTGATAATTAAAACAATTAACCTTGGATGTGCAATTGATATTTTAATGTAACCACAAAATTAAAGCTTATGCCACTTTTATGTTTCTTACAAAAGGAAGGCAATATTTTCAAGGTAGAGAGACGCAAAAGATCATCTAAAAGATCATAACTAATTAGCTTAAAATTTAATGGAGTGTTCAATCTTTGTATATTAATAGTTTTTTTTAGTGGTTTGTTGGAAACACACCCTAAAGGAAAAACCATGCTTACCATGATTTAATGTTTCCTTGTGGTGGGGTAGGAAACAATGTTAAGTCAAACCTCACTGGTCTTATTGTGCTGATTCATAAGCATTTTATTTCACATGGTCAATTAGGTAATTGATCTATAAATGCTAGGCCTATGGCTTGTCCGTTTCACCAACACAAATCTTCATGTAAAATAACTTCTTCTTCTATATTCTTGGTGCAATTCTGGATGGAATTTTCTTAACTTCAATAGATAGAAAAAAGTCTTTTAGATCAAAATAGGCCTTTAGATACAAATTATAAAGTCAAACTTCTTGATGGAAATCCATCACGAATATTGAATGAATTTACTATAATGCACTCAAATTCAAACTTTATTTTTTTAGATTTGGTTCATTGCTCTATTTGTGAAAAGGAATAGGTCCAAAAGCTATCCAAGTAGTTGTAACTTTGGAAATGCTAAGTTCTAAAGCTTCAAGGCCAAGTGAGTAAATATTTTTCCCTCTCTAAATGTGCATTCTTCATCTCTTATGATGGCACGCAACTCACATCGGCACCAATATCACCAATCTACTCAATTCATATAACAATGGATTCTGCCTTTTAACATATTCAATGCCAAACAATATAAAATAAGCATACCTTTCTCTAGGTTGTTAAAAGGGGGATTCTCTTTCAGACTTAGCAATCTTAATAACAATATCGTCCTCTAAATGGGGCAATACGAAAGCTTGCCAAAAGGGGATTTCAAACTGAAACAAATCCTCCAATTTTTTTCATAGTCGTTAAGAAATTATTTCGCAACGTTCGTTTATAAATGATTGTGCAATCACTACAAAATGATTTGGTAGCGTTGTCCACTATAGAACGATTTTGCAACAGATAGTCAAATTTCTTTTTCTGTGATTTTAGGGAAGATGAAATGACTCGGCTCTTTCCCAATCCGACTCTCAATGTACTAGACTTGTTCCTCAACACAATATACTATCTACCTTGCCTTTCTTCACTAGACTTGCAATGCTAACTCAAATTTAATAGTCACACAATCAATATAAAAGGGATTTTGACCATATTCAAAACAAGATACTCTGTTTCACTATAACAACACTCAAATCACTGTAAATACCACGCATTCACTGCGCCATAACACAATGAAATTTCCTTCTTAGGATTTTGGAACCATTACAACAAGAATGCCAAAGATACATGAATAAATCACACAACAATTGAAGCCACAATGTACCAAATTTTAATGTAAATCAATTCAATAAATTACAGGTTCTCAAAATGACCAAACACACAGGAATAAATTATGAATTAATGATAGTTCACATCAGAAATTGATTCAGCATAACCATAGGGTTCCAATTCATTTAACAATCTCACAACTTACAACCCAATTGTTTTTTGTTACACCATTCACATAGAAATACCTTCCTGTTCACACACATTGGAAAGTATAGACACATGCAAAACCTCAAAAATATAGTTACACAAAGAAACAACGAGTTCCTCTCTTCTCCTCTATTCTTCTTCTCCTTACGTCAGGAACTTCCAAAACACTCTTTTCTTATTGTTTTTGATCAGTCAATTTAATGTCTTAAATTGCGAACATAAATTATCGACTAGGGTTAGTAAATTGATGAAGTGTGGTGCACAATATGTGCTTAGTTAATATTGTCTCTTACTTCGTTGAGTATGTTTTTGTATTGTTTTGAGGGTTTTGTCTTTTATGCTTAATGATTTTAATGGATGTTAAGTGTCAATGATCAACTAAGTCTAATGGATGTTTAATATAAAAAAATAATTTCTAAGAAGGAAGAAAAGGAAATGTACTTCAACTAATTTAATTTGCATAAAATCAAATCAAAAACTTGAATGGTTAGTTTAATCTAGGCCGACACTATGTCTATGAAAAACATAGCATTACTCTAGATACAATTGTATTCATTGATAATATGAAAAGGAAATCACTTCCTATCCTTATCCTTGAAAACTCTTGATAAAAAATAAAACTAATCCTATTCTATTCTATGAAAGCAAGCAATATAAAAACAACTATGATCTACTGCATGCTCAAATACTATTGTCAACATTCAATATAGGAAGATGTTGAAATCATCTTCTTGAAATGACTTAAGAAATTGAGTATACATTAGATGTGATATAAGAAAGCATAATAAAATCATGGAAAGGAAAACTTGTAACTACTATGTGATCTAATGCCTTTTAGGTAACCCAAATTGGAAGAACTACCTTCTTGGACTTGTTGATCATGAGATTACACAATAGATGAAAGCTTAATCTAAAAAGCATGACAAAAGCATAAGGAAATAAAATAAATCATTATTTATTCTTAATTCCTCAAGCAACCAATATTGGAAAATAGCTGAATGCTACCTTCTTGAGAAGCTCTTTAGAAAACATAGGGTTAAACAGTGAATGTAAAACTAAATCTAAGAAAGCATTGTAAAGACATGTGAAAGAAAACTAAGTCACTGTATGCTCTAATGCTTTAAGCAATCCAATTTTAGAAAATAGATAAAACACTAATTTCTTGAGATGCTCTTAGGAAACATAAAATTACACAGTGGAGTAAATCTACATTTGAAAAATAAAATAACATTTGCAATGGAAAGCTAAACTATTTGCATGATAAACAAACTAATTAATCTTACAAATTTACAAATGGATTCACATGGTTGATGGGGGCTCTTCCATTGTCCAATAGCATTCCAACTCGCAAAAATCACATTCTAAAATTCAATAATAGAAAAGAACCTTCTTTATTGATAAATTCACAATTTTACACAATGGAAATCTACACTCCTAATCTCATTACATCAATAGCTCTTAACATTACATCCCATTCCATATCAAGCCTTGTTACAAAACATTCTATAATTCTTTCTCTTCTTTTCCTCCTCTTACCCCTCCTTTCACCTCCCATGATAGGAGAAAAATTCCCTTATTTATACAAAAAGATGAGAAGTTATCTCATTAATGAGAGTCCATGAATCTTTCCTATATCTCTAGAGTTACAATCAAAATAGGAAATGATAAGACACATGTCTTCTTAGAGTTTCAATACAAATAGGAAATGAGACACATATCCTTATGATCCCATGATCTTCTCCACTCAAATTCGAATTTGGTTTTGGGAGGCCACATACAAGTCTTTTGGAAGCTTCGTTTTGACCTACACATGTCAACAATCTCATCCCACTTGTTAGGTATAAGCATATGCACATTATTTTTCTAATTTTTAGCCATAAATTCATTTAAAAATGCTAAGAATTAATAAAGTTTGAAAAAACATAAATGTGATCCAATAATGATAATGGTAAGGTAAATGTAATGAAATGGAGGTAAATGTAATGAAATAGAGGTGAAGTGAAGGTGACAATATGGAAATATAAGTGAAAATATAATGGAAGTGAATGACAATTTCGAGGCCCAACATACCCCCCAACTGAAGCTATTACATGTCCTCATGCAATCTTTTACATTAATTCTTTTTGATCCTTGAGCTTTGGCTTAACTTTGCATGATATCATTTGATATATTCATACTTATGCAAAGTCTTTTAGTTGAATTGCAACATGGTTGGTTCTTGTGTTACAACCATATTTTGTTGTTGCATTCATTTTTGTTATGTGAACTTTATATAATGATATATTGATTATTGTTGCAAAGTATATCTTTATTGGATTGCATCATAGTTGGTTCTTGTGTGACAACCATGATTTTGTTTGTATCAAATTATATTTTCAGTACTTTTGAAAAGCTTTTGTATGCTCATAACAATAATGTAATAGTTAATATCTTTTGAAAGTATGTGGGCTTTTGAATGTGATATGAATATGGAAAAATATGAATGTATCCCCCCCCAACTGATGATATTGGCAATTTTATGAGATGAGGAAGAGAAATGATTTTTTCCAAAAATTATCATTCTAGCTTTTCAAGGAATATTATTATAAAAATTTAGAAAATGACATACCTTAACTTACCCTTTGGAAATGGATAAGCTGCATGTGTGGTGGCTACAAAATTCTGATCATAATCTTCTTCAAGTGGCTAGACAAGTCATGGAGAAAAGAGTCAAGATGACTTTTTATTGCTTTTATTAAAAATCACTGAATTTGCTACGGAATAGTGTTGATTCTGTTGTTGCCATCTGATTCTGCAATTGTTATTTGATTCTGCAGCTGTCATCTGATTTCGCAGTTGCATGTCTTCTACATTTTCTCCAAAATGTTGAAAATGATAGTCTTCATGTCTTCAAAACTCATTGGCATAATTCTTGCTATGTGAATAGATGTCCTGATGTCGAACATAGCAGGAAATTGTTGACTTAGTGGCCATTAATGGATGCCACTAGTCAACATGAGAAGTCTCACTATTGATGAAAATGAGAGTCAATATGCCCAAAAACATCCTGCTAGGTACGAATAATTTTTCTATTGTCATGTACCTAGAAGATCCGATGAACAAGAGACATTAATGTATTCCCATTGTTAGTCAGCATGAGGACTTGCTATTACGGCATGCAAGCCTCATGGTGTTTTTTTGCAAGGATTTTAGACTCAAAGGACTATGATCTCAATAATTTGCATTGAATCAGGATTTATTTGTGAAATGAAAAGGATAGGAAAGGAAAACTGAAAATGGAAGATGGCAGTAGAAAATAATAATGACAATGAGCAATAAGCATGTCAATGAGCTTCTTGCTTTTATTTGCTAGTCAAGAGTAGACAAGAAGTAATGGAAAGTGTATGTATAAAGGAAAATGAACAACTGAATATTGCTGGGAAAATAATTGTGGCTTGATTCGAAGTTCTTGGTTGGATTTATAACTCAATAGGGAGGAATATTAATGGTTTTGATGAATATGGACATGGACATGTTCTTATGTTTCTCATGAGATTGGTATTTTGAAGACCAATTGTTGCCACACATTAATCTCCATGTTGATTATTCAATCATCCTAAACTTGCAAAACAACCTTGACACAAAGAACATAAGTGTGTTAAAAAATAAATAGCTAATTTCTTTCTGATTCTTACAAAAAAATTGAATGTCAAATTAAATAGATTAAGGAAAATAAAAAGTGTTATATTTGGTCCAATTCATGACACCGATAACAATCCATTTTTAAGAAATAACTATGAAAAATAAATCAACTCCTTGTTGTTGGATGGCTTCATGCACCGTGCTTAGTAAAATGATTGGCATCAGAAAGATTTATTGTGTCTTGAAAGTTAAAACTCCATAGAAAATACACAACAACAATATTAATGCCAAATGTTCAAAAATCATTTAAAGAATTTTCCAATTGTTCCACAAGCCATTATTGAACATCCTAAAAGAACCAAAGAACTGAGGTATAGTGTTCAACTGTCCACGTGAAATCTTGGATATATAAGCTAGCACAAGATTAATAACTAATCTGATTCCAAATCCATCAAGTAGACGGGCCAATACCATTAATAGTACAATTGCATCATGCAAGTGATAGTCAAGATCAGTAAACTGTGTAGAGGATGAAAGAGATGAAAGTTTAAATCGATTTGGATTCTTTGATCACGTATCATATGGATTAAATGCCACAACAAAATTTCATTTTGAGTTGCATTCTTCCACTGTGCTAAAATCGTTCACTGTGTATGTATAAAAAGTCATTTTTTCTTCTCATGCAGACAACAAAATAGGGCTCAAAATAACCACAAAATTCTCTCAATTGGTTGTAAAATTCAGAAAATGGTTTCTGGGTTACCTAACTGCCCCTATTCTAGAAAAAACCCACATTTTGGATTTAGCTAATTCACCCTGTTTTATTAAGCGTTTTAAAATCGTCTGTCAAAAGAATTATGTTTTCTAGAAATGTTTCGGCAACCTAAATCAATTTCTGGTGGTTGGATTATTAATTTGCAGGTTTTGAAGGTTGGGCTTGTGGTTGCGTTGATGTCTTCCAATGAAGGAAAAGGGAAGATCTAACTATATCAATCGTCCTATGGACAATTCTGGGGGACTCGAAATCTGGAATGAGATAAAAGATGGGACAACACTTTGAAGAAATCGAACCAACGAGTTTTGATCACGAAGTTATTGATCCAAAGATCCGCCCAAGAAATTTAATCACATCATTTTTGTATCCCTGCAGAAAACTCATGCATTACAGAGGTAAGGATCGTCATTTTTGCACATGGAGTTGCAAGTCTTGGAGCATTCTTAAGAGGTTTTGACTTTCAAATCATAACCCCTAATTAACCGCATTTCCTAGAACTCCTGGTGTTTAACACTGCTAGAACATTTTTTAGGCGCAAATTAAATTGGAGTCTATCAGCAAATTTGCATACATGCAACTGGTATTGAAGGATTTGAAGAGCTGCATGGTTGTTGTTTACGTTTGGTTGTTTTTGTTTTATTTGTTTTATGTGTTTTGTTAATTATTATTATTTTTTAATCTAATCCTCCAATTCACACAAAGCGTAGGAGGAGAGAATACTTGAGAAATTATTATATGATTCATTTTTTTTTAGATGTAAGAAATAAGGTATCTGTTACACTGAATTTTGTCACCTTGACTATCTGCAGTTATGTGGCCCCATCAACAGCCACATTGTCCTCTTTGTCAAGCCCCATACCTCTGCTCTTCATGTCAAAACTTCAAAGAGAGAGAAAGTCACTTGAAAACATGTTTATCTCTGGGTACGCAGGTTCTCTCTACCTTGCCTGCGTGTACGCACTCCAAAAACACTATACCTGCGTACTTGTACGCTCTGTAAGCTAAAGCTTGGGTGCGTACCCCTGTAAAGGTCAAAAGGCGCGAGTTTCATCTTTAAAAAGTTACTTGTGGTCACTTCTAGAGCCTTCTAGAAGAGTTTTTGACGTGTATTGAGCGCCTCCAGATGGTTCATGCACCCCTATGATAGAGGAGCTTATTCCATCAAGAGAGGAGCTACCCCATCCAAAAGAGGGAGTATCCCATTGATGTTGGAACTGATAACCTCCTCTAGAATACTATAAATACAGGCATTGGGCCAGAGGAGGAGAGGTTGAAAGATGAACATTCTAAAGGG
>APFE030934796.1:4923-21258 GCA_000404065.3 Pinus taeda | reverse complement strand
GTAAAATCTATAGGGTAATAAACCTCTAAGGTGTAGGAAGCTAAGGATACTAAACCAAATGACCAAGAACTTGGGAAGAGCTCCAATCAATCATTATCACTACATAGAAAAAGAGAAGAATCAAAATAGAACTTGAGAATAAATCAAGACTAAAATACTAAGAGAACTAAAGTGAAAAGTATAGGAGTCATTATTTACTTGGAGACAGTAAGTTCCTAAAACTAGAGGGAGCAAGGGACATAATTTCTATGTGCCAAACACCATATGAATGCCACCACATTAAAGGCCAATCAGCTACATCACCAAGCCCCACTCAAATGCAAACCACTTAAGCCCCAAGCTGAATAACATAAAACCTCCATCAAATTCATATTGAGCCATAGTTATAATCCCAACATGGTTATGTGAAAAATGGGTTATTAATTCATAATTCCAACTATGATCAATATGGATATGCATTAATGGTTCCATTATATAACCCCAAAGTGAATGTCATGCCACTCATATTTCTTAATGGAATCCAAGTGTCCCATTGATTTTGATTTGATAATGGGAGGTAGGCTAGGAGTCATTACATGATTAGTTGTTGATATAATTACCATTGAGGAATATATGTCCCTCTTTTTTATTTGTTCCATTATTTTCATATTGGATTTCCCTATGATTGTTCGCATGGAGTAGATAACAAAATTTATGTTTTGAGTGTGAATCATATGTTGCTATATTCTAGTAAACACTGCCACTAATTTGTAGTCTAATGGATTGGCATCAAGCACCATGTGCCAAATGAAAGTTCCTTACTACTGATAGTTTTGAAATATGTAGGGAAGCACAATTCTTAACCCTTGCAGGAAGGCACATGCCTCAAATAAATTATTAAACAAGACTCCTAGGATATAATCGTTAGTACACTTGGTAATCCCTCTCAGGTGTATGAGGACCCCCCTTGCTCCTGCTACCCTAGGTTTCAATTTCGAGGCCTGATCAAAATAGATATTAAAAGAGTTTTCTTTCAAACTCAATTATTAAATTCTTGGGTGGTAAGTTGAACCTGCGAGCATGAACACTGTCAAATTTGAATTAGAAGAGAAGAGGGGGAGATTGATCTAAGTTTCAAATGATTAAGACATTAAGTTTCCATTTGGTATAACTTATTAGTTGGACTTAGTTATATCCATATCAAATTCAAGTGTTTATAGAGAAGAGTTTTCTTTTTGTTGAAAACTTGTTATAGTTGAGCCTATATTTGATGGAAAATGGCATGGTTCCTTGCTAGATATACTTTCTGACATATAAATTTTGATAGTCATCTAGAACATTTAAAAAAGAGGTTTCTGGGAACAAGATCCAAGGTAGTGGTAATGCCAAGCACTAAATAGTCATTTTAGGGAGTTATCCTATTTGAGTGTGTGTTTTAGTGCATGAGCTACTGATATCCAAACTCTTTGAACGAAGCTGCAGCCTAAACAGTGATGTTGTGTGGTTTATAGTAAAATATGTTTATCTTAGGTACACCATCCTAATTCCAAATTTTGTTCTAGACAAAGGCTTTAGTAGGGAGTGGAGGGTTTAAAAGTAACTGGGTGTAACTGGATGTATTTAATGCATCCCTAACCTATGGTGTTATTCTCTTTCCGATTTTTAGGAGCACATTCCCATATCTCTTGTTCCAGAGGGATACCAAATGAATCATATGAGTAGGAGGAACTCTAAATTTCTAACCTTTCCATGCTCTTATACGTCTATTCCATGAGGATACATCAAATAATGATTTCTTCCCTATGTTCTCAAGCCATTATTTTAGAGAAAAAATTCAATGGGATCCCTAAGGGGTTTATTTCCCATGATAATATCCTGGCAGATATTGATGCTTTTCTAATTATCAAGAATTCAAGTCAAGTGGCCATGATTATATGCAATTTTTTTTAAAGGAACTAGTAAAGGTATTTATATTAATAAAAGATGGAATTGGGGCCAAAACCATTACATAAGTTTTTAGATGCAAATTTTTATATTTCATTTAACCATAAAAAATGATTACTAGCATTGGGGCTATAAAGCATTCTTAAGTTGAAAATATGACCACTGTAAACTCTACATAAAGACACAACTCTATGAAATTTTCATAATTTCATAATGGAATAAAGGATCTAACAACATTAAACCATACCTAGGAATACACCAACCAACTACTCGAACTGTGGACCTCAACAATGACCTTAACTAACAACATCAGACCCCCTAGTGTGATGAATTCTCTTCCTTTCCATGACAAATCTTGAACTAGGGACTCTCGATACTTGCTGCTCATTGACATTGCAGGAGAATTCTAACATAGACACATGAACAAAGAGGGAATGCACCTCCTCCCACAAGATTTTAAGAGAATTTTCCATTTTTGAATGGTGTCTTAACAACTTTTCCTCCAAAAATACCTGAAAGCAGCACCTCTTCCTTTTGAGCATTTCCTCCATTTTCTGAATAGAAACCAACAACGCTTGAGATGCATCTAAAAGCCTGTCAAGCACCATGCTTGTATTGACATTCTCCAAAGAAGTTGGATTATTTTCCATATTTAAACAAGGACCCAACACCCAACTCTTTAACACTATGTTGGCAACACTTCCAATTTATGGACCTGTGTGAAACATTTGAATAAGATGAGAGGAAAAGAAGTTTAATATATAAACAAAATCGAGACCATGCCATAAAATGGATTGTAACAAAAATACAAAGCCATCTCCAAAACCTCACGAGGATATAAAATTGACACCTGAGGGATATCACAGGAAAAATGAATTAACTCCATATCCTTGCATGATAAGCTGACCATCGTGGGCAAGGAGATCTGCAATAGATCCCAACGAGAGAAACATAAATAGACAAGACACCCAGAGAGGAAGACAAATAATAATGTATGCCACTTATTGATTGTGTTAAGACATCGAGGATATTCCATACGGATCTGTGGCCAGAAAAGGAAGGGACATTGGATCCTGAGTCCATTCCAGTTTTGGAGAAGAGTCAAGAAAATGAAGAGGGATGACCACTTATAGTTTGGACAATATTTATCTTTGATTTCCAATTTAATTAAGAAAATATTTCTCCTAGGAATTCCAAACATGTTTGATGAGTTGATAGGAATGATAGGATCCACTTCCCAATTGACCTAATTTCATCTCAGCAAACCCAACATAGCTAAGAGATTAAGAGGTTTCTAAGCCTGTGATACAATTCTATTCTTCCTTGGTTCGGCTAGACACCCTTTTTATCCAACACATTAGAAACCAAATTCAAATGCTTGTACACATGGAAAAAATCCAAATGATCAAATTGGGAGGTGGAGGCAAGGATCCTTTGAGTTAGGGGAGAGGAATAAAAAAAATCACCTTCTTGGCCTCAGTCAGTTGACGCATGAATAACATGGAGTCTCCAAAGACTAATAGTCTAGAAATTTTATGATCATTAGCTATTTCCAATCCTTTCCATAATTCTAGATCCTCCGCTTTATTGTTTGTCCCTAGCCCAATGCCCCATGTGAAATGGGAAACCATTTTCTATTGGAGCGAAATAAAACCCCTCATGCCTCCCCCGGATTTCCTCTCAAAGCCCCTTTGAAAAAAAGAGAAAACTAAGATTTTTGCAAACTCCACTTGCTAAAATCTGACTGGCTAAGCATGATTTAGGGAACCTTATTATTTACAGGACAAAGCATATATTTGATGGGGGGAGAGAAATCTAGACCCACCTTTATCCAATCACATTCCTCTTGGTTCAAATAATTGATCTATTTCGTGTTAAATACTCTAGTAGAAATAGTCTCAAAGGGCATGGATGATGCTTTAGAGGTGACTGAGGGGACAAAGTCTTACTTTTGAAAACAAATTTATTCCTGGTGATCCAAATAGACCAACACAAGTGCTTTGGAATACCTTCACAACATCAAATCGATGATAGAGCCTTTCTTGCCCAAAGTATACTTAGATTTCCATTGAACAAACATCTCCTCCCATGATCCTCGGATAAAATCAATAGGAGAAATTGAAGAAAATGCTAACTTCCAGACCTCCAAGGCAAAAAGGGAAAACCAAAATAGATATGGTATGTTTTCCTTGGACTTATGGCATAAAGCACATATTTACGGGTCATGGATATTCCTATTTCTGAGATTCTTAGTGGTGAGGATTTTTTTTTATGGACTAGAGAACAATAGAAAGTGTTAACCTTTGGTATACCATATTTACTCCATATTCAATGAACATAGTTTGAAAGGGGGGGCTTGATTAACCCCATTCTAATAGAGTATTTATTTTTTGGGCTTATGTTCCATGTACGTCGATCCTTCAGAGACATAGATATAGGAGTCATGCCTTTTAACATGCATATCAAACTATCACATTGGCTTCCTAGATGAGGAGGGATCTCAGGCTTGAGCTCACCTTTCCATCGTCCCTATTCATCCCAAGTCAAAATATATTTCAATTTGAAAAACCATTCTCTTGCATCCATAATGCAAAATATATGAGATCTTTGAGAGCTCCAAGAAGAATAGTGGGGGATAAATTATCTTTCCAAATATTGATACAAGCACCATTCCTGACACACCAGCTGAGATAATCAATGATGAGAGGGGCAACATAATTGCATATATTTCATATTTTAGAACCAAGTTTGGACCAATTTATTGTCTCCAACCTTAACAAACGAATTTTATTAAAATATTTCCACACAAAATCCATTTTCCACCATTCCTTTGTATTTGATATTAACATCTAGATTAATTTTGCATGAAGAGCAAGGTTCATGTAGAGAGGGTCTTTGACAACCAGGCCACCATTTTCTTTCGGAAGGAAAACACTATTCCAATGGACCAAGTGAAATTTATTTTCATTGTTTTTACCTCCTTTCCATAAAAGTTTGAGGATTAAAACACTCATTTGTTTGACCATAGATCTGGGAGCTAATAAAGTAAAGCATAGATATAAAGGAAGGGATGATATGACATATTTTACCTATATTACCCAACCAATAGTGTTTAGCGATTGAACTCCCCAGACTTGGATTTTATTCTTGAATTTTTTTAGTATATAAGTCCAACTGTCCCGGTTTGAGGCGCCCAGTGAAATCAGAATTCCTAAATACTTGAAATACTGCCACTCAGTCTACAAAGAAAAATTAAGAACCTTGGAGATCTCTTAAAGAGCAGAAGTAGAGCTATTCCATCTGAATAGTTGGTTCTTATTTTTTTTAATGAGAACTTTTGATAGATCCAAATATTTGTTAAGTATCTGTTTAAATCCGAAAGAAATTTGCTTTGCAACACCACCCAATAAGAGGGTGTTATTAGAAAAATAAGAATGATTAACATCTTTGATGTTTCTGCCAATGCTTAAACCATTTTAACCTTCCATTAATCGCAACGAGCTCCAAAGTTATACTGAGACTTTCAACCACAAGAATGAATAAAAGAGGGGAGGGTGGATAGCCTTGTCTCAGTCCTCTTGAAGCTTAAAAGAAATTGTAGGGGTGACCATTTATCAGTGGATCCATCGAGGGGCTACCAATACAAGCCCTTATCTAATTGAAAAACTCTCTAGAGACCCATATTTTCCATAAGAATTATTAAGAAGCAATGGCAAACCCTATCAAAGGAATTCGCCCGGTTGATTTTTATAGCCATGCATGGTTTTCGACTTTGTTTTTTGGGATGGATAACCTCTTGGGAAAGGATGACATTTTCTAGGATTTGTCTATGTTTCAAGAAATCTCCTTGATTTTCCAAAACAATTGCAGGAAGAATCCCCAAGCATATTGGAAATTACTTTAGTCAAGATCTTGTAGGATGAATTACCCACGGTTATGGGTTTGAAAAAAGTGATGCAGGTAGGACTTGGTTCCTTTGGGATGAGGGCTAGAAAGGAGGATTTTATATTCCCACCCAATTGCCTTTAACTTTGGAGAAAATCAACATTCTCAAAAGGTATTTCTTAATAAGGACCTAACAGGATTAGAAGAAATTAGGTGAAAAACCATCCAGGTTGATGGATTTATCTGGATCAAGAGACCAGATGACCTCTATCATTTCTCCTTCCTTAATCAACTTCATGAGATGGAGGTTTTCCAAGTTAAATACTATGGAAGGTAGACATGAAATGAAAGAATGCACCTCACTAGGCTCATTTTCTTCATCCTCAAAGTTTATATTCTTAAAAAAATTGAAGTCTTCAAACTTGATTTTAGGGAAGGCGGATATCTTTGGCTAACCCTTTGGGGTGATCTCTTTGACCTGATTTCTGATTTCTCGTGCTTTAGCTTGCTTGTGGAAAAAGGAAGTGTTTTGGTCCCTTTCCCTTAACCAAAGGCTTCTTGAATTTAAACACCCAATATTCCTCTTCTTGCCTACAAAGAAGGAATAATTACTTATTTTCTTTTCTTTTTTAATAGATCCTTTTGTCACCAGACTCACCTCCATTTGGGATTGATGATTCTCCAAGTGACTAATAAAATATATTTTTTTCTTGACCTGAAGGCTTAAGGTTAGATTTTTCCCATGTTCAATGGAATCACTTCATTGTTTTCAACTTGGTATCCCAAACAAAAGCAAGGGATCCTTTTAATGAGGTTATCCAAGTTTGCTTTATTAATTTTGTAACTCCCTCTTTTTGAATCCAACCAAGGTTGAAACGAAAAGGGATTAGACTAAGGTCCTATGGAGGATCTATACTAAGATCAATCGGTAGATGATTAGAGTATCCTCTTGCTATAATTGTAGAAGACCATTCTATTCCTTTGACCAACCAATTGTCGTGAATAAGGAATCAATCCAACCCGGCCATGATATGTTCAAGGCCAATTCTCTTGCTGGACCACATATATTTTCATTTTTTTGGGACAATATCCAAGAGGTCCTATTCATTGATAATATATTCCATCCTTTCGTGGAAAGGATCTCTGACAATATTACCTTTGCATTTCTATGAAGAGAGGAGGATAATAATGAAATCCCCACCAACTATGTTGTCAATATGCCATTGCTATTCCTTAAGCTTGACTAAGGAAGCCCAAAATTATCCCTTCTTACCATACTTTACCAAGGCATAGATGTTGACAAAAGAGAAGAATTATTTTGTGTTCTTGTCTTCTAATATAAAGGTTACTCAGAATTTTGACTTAGAGCTAGCTTTTAAAATGAAACAAGAGTTCAACCAAAAGGCACTTAGGCCCCCAGAGGCTCCACATGATCTTTGAGCAACACAAAATCTATCTTTCCAAAATGACCTAGATTGAACTAGGATTGCTTCATCAACCAACGTTATTGCTTGCAAGAATAAAACTTGGGGTTTTCCCATTCTAATTAGGTTTTTAATTGCTTGGGATTTAATGGGACTTCATAGACTCCTTATATTCCAAGATATAGGTTTAATTTAAACATTGAGGAAAAATAATTACCTCCTCTAGATATGGTGCTTCCGTGTTCCTTATTGCTCACATTCCTAATAATTTTAATGATCTAAGGTTGATTCCCCAATTTGATATTTTAGTCCGCTTTTGTTTCCCTTACATATTTTTTGGAAGCCATTCCTTTGATTTTATGATATTCCAACTCAAGGTTGGAAGAGACATTGGACCAATTTAATTTTTCTTAGTGCTTCTCATGAGGACCTTCCCCACTCCTTTTTCTTGATGCTCCTTGGACGCACCTTCAAAACCTTTATCTTTCTTGACTAGATTTGGGGGGCTCATGATACTTTCTTGGATTCAAGCTTACATGATACTTCCCATATTTTTGTCAATTTTTGGTTCTTCATCTTGGCACTCCACATCTTCTTCTTCTCCCTTTTCTTCCTTAAAGGCTAGATCTTCGTTTTCAACAACTGGTTTCATTGGATCAACCCCTCCCTGAGACAATATATTAAAAGGGTTTATTGAGAAAGGGTGATAATAACATTATTTCTATGATTATATTAAACTCTCTTCCAATTTATAATTTTTACTAAATTTATACAATCTACTCAAAGATTGTTCAATAATTTATCTCTTTTCTTGTAATAATACTAAGTATTCTTTCTACTGTGAAAAAGGCGAGAGGTCATGAAAAAGAGCGACTGTGTGGGAAACACGCAGAACTAGGGTTTGCAGCAGGGTATCAGTGTTGGGCACCATGGAGGGGTGAGAGGGGGGGAGTTCCACTCCCTCCTATAGTCATGCAGTCTCGAACTGCTTCAAGAAGCCAATGGAAGCAGAAACTAGAAGTATCAACATAGAAAAATAGAAAAACATCAAATCACATGGGCAGGAAGAAAATCAGGAGGAAGTCAGAGGAGAGAAGAGAATAGGAGGAGGTAGTCAGAAATCTGATCACAAGAATCTGATAGGACTCTGTAAACCTAGGTCAACCATCACACCCCGGGTGGTGTTAAGTGATCTAGCGCTACAGGTGCATAGGGATCACATGGCGACTTATGCAGTAATATGACAATTTATGGGGATGCGGTCAACAGAGAAGGCTTTGCATGCATGGATAAAGAACCATTGGAAACCTAAGGGAGAAATAGATCTTCACATTCACATCAGTGCCAATATGGAGAAGACTCTACTCCCTACCTTTAGATTATTGGCTACCAGAATCCTTAAAATGCATAAGCAATAAACTAGGTCATTTTTTAAAAATATCAGATGTGACACTGCACAGAAAATACACCTCCTTTGCTCGAATATGCATAGAAATGGACCTTTCTGGAGCACTTCCGGACAAAATCGTTCTAGAAGTATATGATGAAGAATGGGTGTAGGCAGTGGACTATGAACATGTCCCATTCAGATGTCGCAAATGTCATGAACACGGGCACCTCTTCAGAGACTACCCTTTAAACAAAATGGAGAGCAGTATTAAAGCCACCACAAGCAAAGATATTGAAGGCTTTACTAAGGTTGGAGGTAGAGGGAAAGGAGGGAAAAGGAACCAGAAGAAAATCAACGAGGAGAAGCAACCAAGTCATAACAGATTCAAGATATTAGAAGAAGAAGATGGGAACAATGGAACGAACCAAGTACTGGAGGATAGTCCTACAGAGAAGGAAAAAGGTGACAACATGGAGGATAGATCTGAAAACAACAAACAAAAGGAGGATCTGCCAAGCACTACGGAACTTGACAGGGACTAGGGGATGACCCCAAGCAAAGTTGGAATGGAGGACCATGATTTGCAGGAAATTCTTGAAAGGGAGAATCTCGATCTAGAAAAGTTCCTGGAGTAGGGAACTACCAAAGGGGTTAATTCTCTACCACAGGATGATTTTAATAGAGTACAACAACTCTTCCTTTGGATATCTCAAGAAAAGGGTTCTGGGGTTAAAATAAACCATGATAGTCAGGAAAACAGAGGGGTACAAATGATGGAGGCAACATTGGGACACGCTCCCAAGAACCCATGCAGAAAAAGAGGAAGAAAAAGATAGAATGAGCTGCTGATAGAGTGTGGAAAACTCATGATAAACTCAAGTAATATAAAAGACCTTACTAGTTACTCATTTACAAACCTTTCTTAATGAAGCTTATAACATGGAATATTAGGGGTCTTGGAAGTAAAAGGAAACAAAGAAATCTTAGCAATAGAATAAAAGAAGAAAAACCAGATATGGTGTTTATGTAGGAAACAAAATGTTCAATAGATAAAATAAGAGAGATACATAGCAAATGGCTTATCAAGTATGAATATCTAGAAGTTAAATTAGACAACACAGAAGGAGGGATTCTCACACTGTTGAACCCCCAGAAACTTGGAATCCTAGATGCTGAAGCATCTAGGAACTACCTATCAATGGTGATCCAACCTTTGGGTGATAAGGAAGTATATTTGATCACAAATGTCTTTGGTCCACAAAAACTTGAAGACAAACTTAGGCTTCTTACCTCACTGGAGGAGCTAAGAGAAAGATATCCGGTTATCCCCTCGATTCTGGGAGGGGAATTTAACATGATCAGATCTCTTTCAGAAAAAAAGGTGGGACTAGAACACCAGGCAGAGATTCCATAGCCTTTCAGAACTTCATAAACGACATGAGGTTCGTGGATATAGAGACAAGAAATGGTACCTTCACCTAGAATAATAAGAGGGGATGGGCTTCTCAAGTTGCCTCTAAACTAGATAGATTCATAATCTCTAAGGACCTCATCCTCACAGGCCTTGACTTGTCTTCTTTAATCCTCCCTTTTAGAGGCTCAGATCACTGGCCTATCCACATTGAAGCTTCATTTATAGGCACTCTGAGAAACATAACTTTCAGGTTTGAAAACATTTGGCTCACCCATCCTGACTTCATCAACAATATTGAAAAATGGTGGACAAAAGATATGCACATTCAGGGAACTAATATGCTCCTTCTGCATCAGAGATTGAAACACATCAAACTTTGGCTTAAAGATTGGAACAAAAATGAGTTTGGCAATATCTTCAAGGCTAGAAAAGCAGTTGAACAAAAACTATAGGGAATTAACCAGGTCCTCATCATAGATGGATTTACCGAGGAAAGGAGAATACAAGTTGACTCTCTTCAACAGGAATGGGAATACATATGCAACTAAGAGGAGATCTTTTGGAGATAGAAATCGAGGGTACAGTGGATAAAAGAAGGAGAAATAAACCCAATGTTTTTTCACAAGTCTACGATGGATCACAGGTCTCATAACATGATTTAAAAACTCAGAGATACTCAAGGACAACAGCTCAACACCCACAAAGAAATAGAATCTGCCCTGGTACAACATTTCCAAAGCATAGTAGAGGAGCCTCTCATAGACAGATCACAGTTCATCAATGACTTCACAAAGCACATTCCTAAGCTTGTAACAAGATAAGACAATTACAATCTTAATAGGCCAGTGACTGAAGAGGAGGTCAGCGATGTCATCAAAGAGAAGAAAAATGGGAAAGCTCCAGGCCCGGATGGGTTCAATGTAGACTTCTTCAAAGCATGTTAGGAAATAGTCAAGCAAGATATCCTTGATGTGGTGGAGGACTCGAGGAAAAACAAAACTGTTTTGAGGGCGCTTAATGCCTCTTTCATAACTTTGATTCCAAAGCAGGAAAAACCTATGACACCATATATATTTAGACCCATAACATTATGTAATGTGGTGTAAAAAATTATTTCCAAAATAATTGTAAACAGGCTTAAGCCCATTCTTCCAACTCCTGTGTCTGAGGAGTAAACTGGATATGTGGAAGGAAGGAAAATTCTAAATAACATCATTCAATCTCACGAGGTGGTACACTCTCTCAAAAGCAATAAGCAGGCATGTATGATCATACAACTTGACCTAGCGAAGGCTTATGATAATCTAAGCTGTGCATCCATCAGGGAAGTACTAATAGCGTATGGCTTTGAACACAACTGGATAAGATGGGTAATGGCCCTTGTTACCACCTCTAGTTTTTCAATCCTGCTTAATGGCTCACCATCTAGAACCTTTAGGCCTTTGAGAGGCCTCAGACAAGGATATTTGTTCTCCCCTTTCCTCTTCATTCTCATGATGGAAGGTTTAGGCAATGTGATCAAATCTGCCAAAGTAAAAGGAAAAATCCAAGGTCTTAAACTCACCCTAAATGGGGATGCCTTGACTCATCAAAAATTTGTGGACAACACCATGCTGCAGGGTACACCCATGGTCAAGGAAGCTAAAGCCTTCAAGCAAATCCTAAATGACTTTGCTATGGCTGCAGGTACAGAGGTAAGCCTTACCAAATCAAAGATTTTCTTTTTTAATACTGACATTGCTATTCAGAGAAACCTCACCAGAATTCTTGGCTTTTAAAGAGAACAACTACCCTCCAAATATCTGGGAATACCTCTAATGGAAAAACCTCTAAGCAAGGTAGTTTGGGAGCTAGTCACTAATAAACTCCAGGACAAAATCTAGAAATAAACAAACAGGTCTTTGAATTTAGTAGGACAGCTAGTGCTAACAAAAGCTGTCCTACAAACTGTTCCCATCTTCATGTTTTCAACCCTTCCTTCTCCTAAAGGAGTTGTACAACACATCAGAAATATCCAAAGAGGTTTTCTTTGGGGTAAAGGGGAAGAGAAAAAGAAATGGGCTTTAGTAGCTTAGGATAATATCTGTAAACCTAAGACTCATGGAGGTTTGGGACTTGATGGCCCTGAAACTCTGAGCAAAGTTTTGGGGGAAAAACTATGGTGGAGATGGCTAAAGAAATTGGTAACCCCTTGGGCCAAGGTCTGGAAACAAAAGTATGAAAATAATTAGCAAGAAAGGGATCACATTCGAATGTTTGGGCTCATCAAAGGCTCCCACATTTGGAACAAAGATTGGGAGAATAGATCCATTGTTCAGAAACACAATTTTTGGGAGATCAGAGATGGAAACATAGCTTGGTTTTGGGAGGGAAACTGGCAACAGGAACCTAACCTGTTAAGAGAAGAACTAGCTAATCTCAAGAATGGCACTGACAAAAAAGGTTTACTCAGGGTAAATGACTTCTGGGATCAGGATAGGAGCAAAGGAAAATGGAGAATATGGAAGAACCTAGTATATAGTGAAGAAACCACTTTGAAATCCTAGGCAGAAGTCTTGCAGTTATTTTGGAACAGAGAAAGATTCTGACATCAACATCATCAGACCAACTGAGATGGGGAAAAACAATGAAGGCAACTTTAACCTCAAAGAAGCCAATAGAATGGCCCTAGGGCTTGACTTTCCAAACCCTGATAAGGTATGGAAGGACCTATGGCAGAACCAGAACTGGATGAAAATCAAACTGTTCATGTGGTTGGTGCAACATAAAAAAATTATGACTTTGGAAAACCTTCAGAAAAGAGGTGTAGTCAGTCCATCTAGATGCCAGTTATGTGAATTACAAGAAGAAACAATGGAACACCTACTGAACCTCTACCCATTCACCTCCACCTAGTGGAATCGGGTGGCTTCAATATTTAGACAAATAGACAGGGACAATTGTAGCATTACTATCACTTTGAAGAATTGGAGGAGAAACTTCTCTGAAAATGAAATAATCAACAAAGCTTGGGCTTTGGTTCTAGGCTTTCTAATCTAGGATGTCTGGAAAGAACGCAACAATAGGATCTTCAAGAACAAAATTGGCTCATCCCAGAGCATCATAGTTTAGATCATTAGACAACTCAAAGAGACTATAGGAACCCTTCTAAAGAAACCCCCTGAGAACCAACCTCAAGACTAGGATGCGCAAATAATTTTACATTTTGGCCTATAGGTGCCTTTCCCCCAAGGCCTAAGAAAGACTGTAAGTCATATAACAGTAGATAAGGACTTTTGGAAACCTCCTTCTCATGGTTTTATGAAATTCAATATAGATGGAGCCTATAAAGGAAACCCTGGGATGGCTGGTTATGGCGGAGTAATAAGAGATGAGTAGGGATACATAAAAGTCATGTTTCATAGTCATTTGGGGAAGGCCACTAATAATATGGTAGAACTCATGGCCCTAGAGAAATGCCTAGAAATCTTGATTGATTCAAATTTACATAATACCATCATTGAAGTTGACTTTGAATTGATAATCAATTCGGTCAAGAAAATATGCAATGGCTCAGCACCAGAAAAAGTGTCGAAACAATGGCAGTTATTGCATGTCTCTCAATGTATCCAATCCCACCTGAGAGCCCTGAGAACCCTTATTTTTGTTCATGTGCACTGAACAATCAACAGGTTAGCAGATATTTTAGAAAATGAAGGAGTAATATGTTCCAAAAGTAATAAAAGAAATGACTGGATGTTGACTCCCCCAGGAAGATTGCGGAAAAGTTTTCACAGAGAGCTACCATGGACAAGGAGTACTTTCAAAGCATGAGAAATAAGCAAATAGAATACTAATGGAAACATAAGAGAATGGGTCAAACACGGGGAAGTAGCAAATGGTAAATAGCGAGCAAGATGGCAGGCACTCGACTAAAGTGTTCCCTGAACTCCATAATTCTATGGTTTTCGGGCTGGAAACTGCATACAGGTTAATTCTATCAAAGAACCTGAAATACATAGAATGGTGGCCTATTAACTCTTTGGGTCCATATGCATAGTTGATGTGTGGACAAGTTGTTGAGATCACATTCATCCTATGGATTTCAGGCTGTAAACTGCATGACCGTTAATTCTCCAAATGGACCCAAATTTCATTAAAGTGGTGACTTATTATGATTCGGGTCCATAAGCGAAGTTAAAACACAGGCTTGTTGCTGAGACCTATATGGATCTCTTTCATCCTATGGATTTTGTGCGAATAAACTACTCATTTGTTATCTCTTCATTCAAACCTGAAATTGTTTAGAGAGATGGCCTATGTTTCTTTTCAGGTCCATTGAAGGGTTTAAGTGAAAGCATGTTGGAGACCCGAAATCACCTCTTGACCAATGGAACATTGAAGGATGGATCGGACGGTCTTCGGGTTAACAAGATTACCGGAGGTTAAGGTTGGTCACTTGGTGTAGTTTTGTGGGCCTTCAGAATGGTGGGACCCATCAACAAAGGCAAACAGGTTTTTTTGATGAATGACAGTCTTTTGATGCACGGCAAGTTTTTTGATGCTCGGCAGTTTGGATAGAAGGTTTCTAGTTCACTAGTTGTCTAGAGTGACGCCTTAAGGGTGGACTGTTCTGTGGTGTTCCTTAGTTTCTCTGCATGCTTGGATAAGTGGATGTGTTGTCTACAACTCATTTGTAGTCGAGTTCGGGTTTTTTCCAGGCCAGCTGCCTGTTGAATTTTCTCAGAGTTGGTGTTGCTTTATGTAAATTATATACTTTTTCTAGATTAATAGAAGGTGCCACTCTCACTTGATAAAAAAAAAGTATTCTTTCTACTATATATATATATAATAATATATATATATATATATATATATATATATATATATATATATATATATATATATATATATTGTTGGCATTATGATACATATGTTATACTTGATGGCAACCCACTCATCTCAGATGATAAATTATAGTGCAGCAAAGTTATTTTATGGTTCACGGACTTTCACGCAGAAAAAAGTTCACGCACTTTCATGCAGAGAAAAGCGCACGCACATGGGAAATCTTATGGTTGGTTTATGGTATTAGTCTGACAGTTTTTGATCCTACGGTTTTGGTCTGTGGTATGGCATCCGGAAGTGTTGATCCCAAGTATTGGGTCCATGGTATCAAATTGTTATGGTTTTTGGTCCGTGGTATTGTGAAAGGCCTAAGGCTATAAAAGAGGAAGGAGATCATTTGGCAAGGCATCTTCTGAATTATTGAATATCTGATAAAGTGCTAGATCTGGAATACTGTGATTAGGTTATGGTGCAGATCTGGATTTGAATGAAGAAGGAACCTGAGCGCAAGGAGAAGGATAAGTTCTATTGATGGGTCAAAATCTTAAGGCTGGAATAGTGGTATCTCTATATGATTTTGATTTGTGATATGTGGCGCATGCTTTGTCTATAAATCTAATAATCTGGGTCAACTAATATCTGAATGTTTGAAAGAATGAATTTATAGATCTGTACGCAGGTTTCTGAATAGTGAAGTAGTGTACATCCCTTGATTTATGTTCTAGCTGATTGTGTTTATTGCTACAGTGTTCTGGGTTCAGAAGTGGGGTGTGATTACTGTTATTATGATATGGGTATAGTCATAAGAGAAGTGTTTATTTTGATTCAGTTTTGATTGGTGAAAAGGTGATTGGTTGATGTAGAAATTATTGATGTTTGATTGATGTTATTTGTGGATCCAGTCTAAAAATTTATGAAATGTGGTCCCTAGAAAGAAGAGAAGGTTGTAGTCTTCTGCAGTTAGCAGCCTGCATACTAGTATCTCAACTAGTACAAGAACTAAGGGGGTTGTAGGTCCCTTCCAGGAGAAGCTGGAAAACGAGAGAGGGTTGTAGCTCTCTGTAGGTAGTAGCCTGCGTACTGGTAAAGGACTGCACCAGTACAAAATCATTGTAAAAAGAAGTTTCTAATTGAAAAGATAGAGACATATTGCAGCAGGTGGTTTTCACCCACATTGAGTTTCCACCTTATATCTTGTGTTCTTGTGTGTGATTGTCTTCTGCTCTGTTTTTCTGTTCCTGGTTACTGTTTATATGATCCTGATGCACAGATTAATGTTCAACATCTGTAGAATATTTTAAATTATAAGTCTGTATGGTAGACGCGGGTTTCCTTATCTGCAGTTGCATATATACGTGGTTTTCTCTAACTGAAGTAGCATATATGTTCTGGGTTTGAAAAAGAAAATAATTGACCAGATAATACTGATTCACCCCCCTCTTAGTATTATTTCCAACAATTGGTATCAGAGC
>APFE030934795.1:0-11419 GCA_000404065.3 Pinus taeda | reverse complement strand
TTTATTAAAATAATGTAACACCCATCACTTCTGCAATAAATTTCCACCTTCAACCCCTTTTCATAAAATTTAAATAACCTAAAAATTAATAAAAATTAAATTTATCTCATTATTATCCCATTCAAATTAATGGCCAACAAATAACATCACATCCCTTAAACAAAAACGGACTTCAAAATACTCCTAATAAATAAAATAAAGCGACAAAAGGAAACAAAGCTGAATTAAATAAATTTCAATAAATAATTAATCCTAGTCAACGCAGATATTCTTTCAATACTGTTTTCTATGCAGAATCATCTTCAAAACTGATATCACAGGGGAAGACCACCGACACTGATCTGTTTCACAACTTCGCCCCCACATTACCACAGTCCATTGGTCGACCATTTCGATTCCATAGACATTCCTAAAATTAGCGAGTCCATATAATCTCAACACTGGAATTAGATAGATGGGAATAAATTCAACACATTTTGGAATTAGATTGAGCAGGGTGAGAGTGAAGTTTTGTTTGTACTATCCCAAAACATCCAACTAAATTCAACGCCCAAAAACTAGAGTTTATATTAATCACGGTACCATGGAACTAAAGACTCAAATACGTATTGTGTACCCTGAAAACTGAAAACCATTGATGGTGGGAAATATTTTGAAAACTGAAAACTATTGATGGTAGATTTGGGAAATATTTTGGAAACTGGTAATTAGGAAAGGAGAGGACCATTGATGGTGGGAAATATTTTGAAAACTGAAAACTATTGATTTTAGATTTGGAAATATTTTGGAAACCGGTAATGGGAGGGGGGAGGGGAGGGATGGGGAGGGGGGAGAGACGAAATTATCATATTTTTAAATATTTTAAGAATTTTAAATAGTCTAAAAATTTGCAATTTCAAATAATACTCAAATAAACTGTAAATTTATATAATCTAGAAAATTGCAATTTAAAATAATGCTCAAATAAATTGTGAATTTATATTGAATGTATATTTGAGGAATATCTTATTATGACCATTGAATGTATATTTGAAGAATATCTTATTATAACAATTAAGAGGAATCAATTCATCAAATTCAAAAATATTCTAAGGATCCCCATCAATATAAGAATAACCAAAAAAACCTATAGATGCCATTGTCTATTCTCCCGACATAAGTGGCCATCCACATGAAACTCAGCGTCAGCTTTTTGTTTATGAGATAAGAAAGCTTTTTGTAAACTCTTTTTAGCCATAGGGCTAATTTCTAGTATTTCATTATTATTATCTAATTTTAAGATTTTGTAGGGTTAATTTCCAGTACTTCATTATTATTATTTAATTTTAAGGTCATTCCAAGTCAGACACCACCAAATTGATGTATGAGAGATCTCCTGTTTATGGGACAAGGCCTACTTCCATTTCTGGATTTGACTGCTAAGTCTATAAAACCATATGTACTCTACTTCTCTGATTTTGAACCTGTGACTTTTTAGATAGAAACACAATCTTTTAACCCTACTCAAGCTGTATATTAAACTCACTCAAACTATATACAACTTCTTTGAAGGCAAATAACCTACCTCTGAAATTACTGTCTAGGCCAGAAGAGGCTTGCATTGCTCTCTCTATTCGGCAGGCGATAATTGGCTGCCCATATGACCACCGCTTGGCGATTCATTGTATGCGAAACATTCAAGGAAAATACAATTAAAGCAGCCATTACTGATATATAACTATTTTTCCAGAATATTATTTTATCAGTAACTATTTTTCCAGAATATTATTTTATATAATCATTTGCTGAAACTATGGATAAACGAAAGTTGGAGGATCGATCACAAAAAGCATACGAAAGAGTGACACTTCATAGGATCATGCAGAGCATTAAATTAAGGGAGAGTTACAATGATATAGGCAAACGAAGCCGACGAAGATGCGGAGAAGAGGGTATAAAAAACTTCCAGGTGTCATTTTGTCTTGAGACGAAAAAAAACACAAAATATATGCGTTGACTAGAGACCTGATTGCGCTGAAGCAGCGTATGATGGGGCATAGCCCCTGCAGAGTTGAGTGATGTTAAATGGTCGACCTTGGAAAAACAAAACCCCTTTCAAATGGACAACAGTTTTCAGGGGATTGCCCATTGAATTGTTATCAAACCAATCGCTCCTTAAAAGCGTAATCTCTTCCATCATTAAGTAAGCCACCAACATTCATTCTAAGTGAAGAAGACATTATTATGATTCTGAACGGGAATCCCATAATCATGACAAATCGCATTATCATATAACAAAGGGGTTATTGAATGAATTCCTGTATTAAAAGAATGTATGTACACGGAGGAATGCACATATTTCTTTTTACAGTTCTTTACACCTTCAAAACTCATATTACAGAGGAAGATCACCAACATTGGTCTGTTTCCCAACTTCGCCCCACACGACCACGATATCTATATGTGGGAGGTCGTTCACCGGTCGCTTTACCCCATGTCTGCTCAGCAAAGCCCCGCACTTGATCCGAAATCTGGCAGTCATATTGTGAACAGTCTTGTGGATCCGAGAGGGTCACATACGCATTGTGTATACTCAAAAATATCTGGGTGCTCTCGATTTTCCCTTCAGGAGAAGATGCCTGATCTGGATGAATCTCCCGAGCCAGAGTTCTGTGAGCCTTCTTTATATCTTTTATGGTAGCGGCGGCAGCGCATCTCCAGTATATCATACAAATTCTTTGATTCCATGCGACCGGGCTCTGAAATTAGCCCCTCTGCGGCCCTCTGCTCCCGCAGAGGCCTGAAGTCCTCTAACCATGGAACACCGCTGAAATCTAACATTTCTGCTCCAGCTGCTCCAGCTGCTCCATATCGCGGGCGGTGTTCGGCGGCCCATATGACCAGCGCTGGGCGATTGACTGGATGAGAAAACATGTGAGGAAAACGCAAGAGAGAAAGCCATTACTGGCATATGATTCTGAACAGCTAAGTGGGTATTACTTTCAATAAGATTGATATGAAATGTGAAGTCTTACGCCAAGGTTGAGGTTTTAATTATATAGACAAAAGAAGCCAAGGAAGATGCGGAGAAGAGGACAGATATAAAGCTCTCAGGGTCGCGCAGTCTTGTTATCCTTTCAGAAAAAATCTTGTTATCTGGGTGAGTGCATATGGGGCGTCGGTAGATTCTTTTTCCCAAACCCTGTAGAAGTTCGAACTGCAGGACACGATATGCAGCTATTCCAAGTGTCAGCGAAAAATGATGGAGATCCCAAGCCACCTGTCTTGGCACCTACCAGACGCGTTACGGACACATAGTATACACGGCCAAGTTCAAAATAATGTGGGCGGGCAAATTTCAAAACTTGTTGGGAAAATTCAAATATAGGTAGTGGTTAAAATTAATTCAGTTGACATGTGTCATGCGCATGCGGATGATGCATCTCGCATTGGCCTAAGTCATGGATGGATGATTTACAAAGACATCAACCCCATCCCCGGAAAGTATTTGCCAGAGAAATTATGTCCAAGAATTGACAGTCAAAACTGATGTCAGAGTTCTCTTCCAAAAATGTATTTAAGGTGTATTAATGGCTCTATAGGCATGGAAATAGGGCAATTAATGGGTCTATAGGGATGGAAATAGGGCTCGCCCGTGAAAACGGATTAAACTCTTAGTTGGCATGGTTAATTATTCGATTCTTTGTTGCTAATGACATTCTCTGGAGTTTCTTATTTCTCAAAGCTTCGATAAATATATTTTTAAATAATCTATTATTTTGAAAGACTGGATTCCGTTTTTCCAAATACTAACCCATGCATCCATTTGCCCATTCTGCGTCCCAGGTGAAGTCGGCCATGGAGAGCATACAAATATTGTTTGCCGTTAGCGTACAGTTGCTTCAATGCACTCCACCTTTCACTCATGCTTGCCACCCCAGGTTTAAAACATGATCGTAGCTGTGGCTGTGTCTCAAGGCCCAATTCTGGGATGAGAAAACCCCCTTCCGTTTTCGCTGACGCCCTCCACCTGTCGCCGATATCTGAGTTATCTCGCCGGATATGCGAGTTCTTCTCCGTTATCCGTTTACATTCAGCCGGATATGGGAGTTTTATAGGTTGGATATGCGAGATATCACCGTAAGATACGTGGATTCTCTCCGGATATGCGTACTCTCGCCGCCGAATATGCGAGTTATCACACGTGATATGCAAGTTCCTCCCGAATATGCGGATTATCAACGCCTGATATGCAGGTTCCCGCAGAATATGCGGATAAGCACTGCCACATATGCTACTATAACTGCCTCTGATACGGGCATAATCACGGAATATCCGAATAATTACTTTATACGCGAACTCCCACAGGATATGCGTATGTACTATCACTGGATATGCGAATCATCACTGCATACGCGGGTTATCAAATCTGGATATGCAGATAATTTTACTTATACGCGAATGGACCCGCCGTTTATTCGACTGTTTACAGCTTGATATGCGAGTAATCACCGCCGAATATGCGGGTTATATCCTGTTATGCGAGCTAAAACTGTTCATACGCGAGTTATCATCGATGCATATGCGAATTATCATATGATACGCGAATTATCAGAGGATACGCGAAGTCTCAGTTGATACACGAATTATCATAGGTTGGGCAGGTTATCACCGCGGATTTGCTGATTATTACTACCGGTTACGCGGATAATCACCGCCGGTACATCGAGTTTTTGCAGGCGAAGGTCTTCGAGCTGGAGAACTAGAGAAAAAATCCAGACGCCACGAGAAGCCGAGATTGTGGAGTGTTCAGACCGGCAAAAGCTGTACTCCGTCCCATGCGTGTCGTTCGGCTCGGAGTCATATCTTTCTCCGACGCAGGTGACCGAACTGGCGCTGGTTCTGGAGGCGAGTGGGCGGCCATTCCTGTGGGTGTTGCGGCTACCAAATTCGACATTAGGGGCTGACTGTCGCGGTTGGTTGAGTCGGAAAGAAGAGCCTGCCAACGCTGTGTTTCTGGCTCAGGATGCAGAAATTGCAGAAAGTGGCGATCGAGATGCAGATGAGGCGGGTAGCGTGCAGCGGGTAGAGTGAACGAAATGTTATGACCAAAGATAAATGTACTCTCATCCGAATCATATCGCAGAAATTTAGAGGTTCGCTATGGTCAATATATAATGATAATATCTATGTTTATGGATTTGACTATAATGGTGTCTGAATATTTGATGTTTTCTGTATCGTAGCTTGGATTATTTCAGAGGTACTTACATTCGTGCGTCAATTTTTATATATATTTATAGTCGGGCTCAGATGTTCGTCGATTATTGTGTAAATGTCACATTTTCATGAATTAAAATTACCTACCACTTATTCTTAAAATCGTTGCATGGAGCACGTTCTCTTATTTTTAAAAGCGTTATCAAATATTAATTAAATTAAACCTTAGTTTAATGGTAAATTCAAAATTACAGTTTTCATCATAAGGTGCTTATCCCAAAACATATTTTTATGGCTTTATATTTACACATCTCGGATTCAAGGATTGTATCTCTCTTTAGCTTGCTATATAGGAAGTTGCTTTATTGGGGGAGAAGCCAGTGTTTGCATATTCCAATTCTGGATTTCAGTATATAAAATTTGAGTTCTTGAATCTGAGTGTTTGTGTGAAGGGATACTTTGTGTTTATGTGTTTCGAAAAAAGAATTGTCATTGGATAATTTGAGTGTTTGTGTTAAGAAAGTCTGGGTATTAATGGATTTTATAATGGAATTCTTTTCGGATTTAATTGCAATATTTTTTTAGGATCTTTTTATAGGAACATATTGGACGCTGAAAAATGAAAATGTACATAATGGGAAGATGTCATTTCCACACTGGATTTGCGAGCTAGAATTTAGTGTTTGTGCTAACATTGTTTTTGTGTGTATGTGTTGCTATAGGTTTCATAACTAAATTTCTCTCTAATCTAATGGTGATCTCCTCTTAGGATCTCCTTATGGGAACAAATTGGACGTTGAAAAATGCAAATGTACGTAATGGGAAGAGACTATAATTTCCAAATTGGATTTGGGAACATCAAGGGCTCTTTAGAATATTAGCGTCTTAAAGGAAACAGGATTAATAGGTAAGTTTATGGGCATATAGCCCAATATTAACATTGTCTTTGAATGGACTACTAAGAAATAAAGTGCTCAAGATTTTGTTTCAATGCCTATTATGATAAGGGTGTCTTTGCATTCATTTTTGAAAGTTATGGCCTTGATCTTTCGCTCTAGCCCTTATCTTATGGGTTACATCCACTATATCATTGAACTTAATCTCGACATGGAAATATCTTCTTCCTTATATGGGTTAGACTTCTTCGCCTCCCCATTTCCCTTTGGGTTTAAAAATATCTTCAAAGCAATGAGATCATTATATAACCTATGCATAGTATACAGGTGGTATTCTCATTTGTGCAAGAGTAAGGATAGATTTAATTTTAATAACGGATTGCTTGAGAAAATCCAACTTGAATTACAGGGTTGGAGTCACCTCCAATCTCTTGATTATGATCTCGTACCTTTTAGATGTAACTCTTTCCATGAGTATGGGAACTTTACAAAACATTGTCAAAACATCAAGAAATATTTGTCATTTTCAATCCAAATACAACACCTTAGAATAATGATGAGCAAGGTGCTGAGAACGAGAAAGGATTAGGCTCCATGAGAGTCTTAGTGTGCCATAAAGCCTCAACATCCCTCCAAGCTTCAATCTTTCTCCAATAACATATTTAAAGCTTTTCCATACGAAGAGGGAGGAGAAGAGCTTTAGGATCCCAATAGTGATAGGATGGATTAACTTGAGCACAGTGAGAGAACACAAATCATCCAAAAGTGGATTAAATGCTCACAACGAGATCTTTGGAAGCTTGACAAGATAATGTCCTTGTTGTAGAAAAATAAGATTCACCCAAAAAAACAAGATAAAGAAGGATGACAATAATGGTCCCTCAAGTCTGTCTTTTTTAGATATTTTAAAGAAAATTTAACATTCTAATTTTCTACTAATGAAAAGACCACAAAGGAAAAAAAAATCCATTTCTCTACAAACTCTAGATCCACTTGGTATTAGTGCTAAATGAATCCTTGTAATGTACCTCAAAATTCGTCAAATTTCATATAATGAAGTTTTTTTCCTAGGATAAACATGATCGACAACATTATTTTTCTTTCTAAACTCTTAGTGTGTTGTGAGATGAATGGTTAATGTTATTTAAGGTGATAGGGTGGTTATATCACCTGAACGTCCTACCAAATATCCACATGAATGTTTTATTCTAACCATATTCTATAAAGTATTGATATGTATTGATACTATTGAACAAAATTGGTTGTAGCGTGGTACATCATTTTTCTTTCTAAACTCTTTGTGTGTTGTGAGATGAATGGTTAATGTTATTTAAGGTGATAGGGTGGTTAGATCACCTCACCATCATACCAAATATCCACATGAACATTTTATTTTGACCATATTCTATAAAGTATTGAAATGTATTGATACCATTGAACAACATTGGTTGTAGCATGTTACATCATTTACAGTGTTTTTACGAGGAGACTATGCCCATATATATTAACATGTTCATGTTGACATGAACGTAATGGTGGAAAAAGAATTGTTTTAGAACGTTACAACCCTACAACCTTGTTGCTATCAAAAATATGATTTACCAATCCAATTTTCATTACAATATGGTAATGTATCGAGACTCCCTTAGGATGTCTTAATGTCACATGTTTTAGGTAATGTGGCACTCTCGTGTTTGGCCTACCATTTTGTATGTTAATTTGACGATTGCTAACATGATTTAGGGAAATCTAATGGTGGAATTTTCTTTGCGAGCGGTTAGGGTTGCTACCACTCCCTCTACGCGATCTCATCCACCATTTACACTAAAACAAATTGTGGCTAGGATCTCTGCAATTGCACAAAGTATTTTGTGTGTTTCTTGACTCTTCTTTCAACCATGCCACTTGACTTTTGGATCATCCTTGGCACAAAATATTTGTATTGTTTCTCCACAATGCAAACTCATAATTTTTTTAATGCATGCCTCGTTCCTTAATCACTAGATGCACGCATAGTAACCCTTAGGTAACAACCATTCTGACCTTACATAGGATTATCAGGAATTCTTGTTCTTCGATTAAATTTGCATAGGGTTAACTAGTTTTTTTTTTTTCTCATGGCTACTCTAGGGATTAAATTTTAATGGACTCTTATCATCTTCTATTCCCTTGTTTACAGGGTTGGATGAGGAAATGAAAGTGGAACGTCTTTCCAAATACACTCTCAACGACAAAATTCCACTTATAAGAAATATTTGTTGGGTTTCATATTTTCGACATCGTAGTTTTTTTTTTTTTCTCTACCTAAGTCCAGTTGGGATGATGTCATTTATGTTTTCCTTCTCTCTATTAAACGCTTGACCAATTTTACTTTGTGTTAATGTTTTCCCTTTTTTCTCTACAGGTCTTCTTTATATCCATCTTGTTAGGGCATTCTTTGATACAAGTATCGTTAGGATTATATAGTTGGTTAGGTACCCTTAAACTCGTAGTTAACAATTTGTTTTTTAACATCTCTTCATAATGTCATAATATTTATAAGAAACCCTTTTCCATGCAGGAACAAAAATTTTTGACGAGAAACAAAGGTTCTACCAAGTATAATTTTAGGTTAAAAACCCCTGTTTCTGGTTTTATCTTTAGAGATAATCAAAATGTGCATACAATTTAATAAAAAAGGGTTGCTCTCCCTTATTTGTCACAGGTTATCATTGTTGATGTTTTTGATTTGATATAGATTTGGTATTTTGTCCATATGTTTCAGGTACCCCATTGTAACTTAAATTGTTCTTATGGTATGTTCTACCTGAAGGGTTTTTCTTCAACTCTTCATGGTCAGCCTTAAATGGTTGAATATATATTTAGCTAAGTATAGTATTTTTTTCCTAGTTTCATTGAGTTGGTTATTTTCTCGAAACTTCAATACTTGGTTAACCCCGTTATTGTTCATATATATACACTCAAACTATTTTAGGTCTCTTTTGCAATATTAATTAAACTACTTTTATTATAGTTAACAAATATATGTTGCTAAGAAACTTATCTATATAAATTTTATTTTATGAACCTTATGAAGTTATTCATTTCATTTTCTATGTATTCTAGTTCCTTGGATTCTAAGAACGAATTAGTTTTCTTTATCAACACACAATTTTAAATTCATGTTTCTTGGTAATGTTGATTAGTTTAAGACTATTTTATGTAGGATATAAAACGCCCCATATTATATCCCTTTCTCTCTATCATTAGGAATTATATTTTTGTTTGTATTAAACTACCTTTTCTTTCTTCTTTCTATCCTTTTTCTTAGACCTATAACCCATCCGAGTTTCTTCCCTAACAAACAAAACATTTCTTTAACCTTTTCTTTAACCTTTGGTGTTAGTCTGTCTTTGGCCAGTCAATTTTTACATTCTTCTAGGTACCTTTCTGTTGGCATTATGATGCATGTGTTGTACTTGATGGAAACCCACTTGTAGCAGAAGAAGTATACGACAACTAGATGACTCTACAAGACAGATAAAATGTGACAGAATGATGGAACAACGATGAATCTACAAGTCAGAGGTGATAGAATGATGGAAAGAATAATGGTCAAAGGTTTGATACAGGGAGATTGTTAGTGTGTGTTGTACCTTATATTTGAAGAATGAACTAACTGATAAAAGTATGAATAGGATGTGACAGAATGCATGGAAGTTGTGTTTACAGATGTGACAAATTGCAGGGTAGTTTAGAGGAATCAGTTCAGAAGTGATGTATCATTGAAAATCACATTATAACAGGTAAATTCAGAGGTAACAGGGTAACGATACAAAAGAACAGGTTGATGGGAGAAAGGAGTACATATCAAAATCAAACAATTGAGGAAAAATAATGTTTTCAGGTATATTGAGTTGTATATCTGGGTTCACCTAGGGCAAGTAGTGTATACAAGCAGGTTCACTTGTACAAAAGGAGTGTATACATATGCAATCACTTTCAAAAGAGAAAAAGCGCATAGGATGGAAAATTAAGGAAAATTAAGGTTAAAAAATACCAAGGGTCCATACCATGGTATTAACCCACAATATTGATAGGAATAACGGTTACTTGATCTCGTTTAAGAATACCATAGGTTATAAGTATTTTTTTGGTTTGAGGTATTCAAAAAGGCTAAATCTATATAAGGAGGTGAACATCAAAGTGTGAAAATGTACAAGTAATGAATATCTTATGAAGGGTTAGATAAAAAATAAAATATGGACGTTATGGGTTTCTAATGCTTTGCTTCATCTGAACTAAGTATGCAGCTGAGTGTTTGATGATGGATGAGATTTAATGATGGATCAAGATCATAACACCTGAAATGACTTATCATGATGTGATTTCATAATGGATAGGCTAGATTTGAGTGCTAACAAACGTTTTGTCCTTTAAATGCTATGATATGGGTATATCTAAAATCTGGAATAGCTACAAAATTATAAGTTACTATTTGCATATCTATATGTTGGTTCCCCTTGGTGAAGGCGTGTATACGCGTTGGTTCAACTCTTCCAAGTAGCGTATGTAGAAGAAAATTCTATTGATCAGAGATGATTGATCTATTTGATTAGTGTTGTTGTTTTACTGTTATTTGTCAATGATGTCTTCATTATATCTGAAAGTAAAACTGATTATATAAGGCTATTGAGGCTGGTTGATTGTTGATTGAGTAAGAAGGGTGATCTCCACTGCTATCTATTTAGAACTCTGTAATATGAGAGTAGATATTCACAATGTCATTGGTTGGTATAGTTTTGATTCAGAAGTTTAATGATTCAGTATCTTTAGAGGTATACGCAGGCATGCTTAAAGGAAGTAGCGTATACATGCAGGTTGGCTTCACTGAAGTAGCGTGTACAGTTTGACATATGATTTCTGAGGTTGCAGTTGGTTCTAGTTGTTGATGAAGTGTTCTAGGTTTAGATCTGTGTTCTGGTTACAATTATCTAACTGTTATAGCTCCAAATCTCACCAGTATGGTTTGTGATGCTTCAGCCATGGCCTAGGGCAACCCCTCCTTCCAGACCTGGTCATATATCTAAAAAACAGTGTTTTATTCCCTGTACGCGACATTGCCCTGAGTTAAACGCGTGTATACGCGGGTTCTACATATCTAACCCGCGTATATGTATTAAAACACTTAAAAAATATAAAAATTCCTTATTTTCGGGCGGAGATCGCGGGTTTCCCCTGCTGATCACCTGTTAGTGCCCATGGCCTCAACTGTCCCCAACCAATTCCTAACTAAAAAACTACTTTGGAGTTGGTATAAAAAGACATCATGGGGAAGGCCTAAG